>CM046669.1:57003965-57119926 GCA_025594165.1 Tamias sibiricus
AATTAGTAGAAAAAAGCCATCGAAGGAGCTCATTGTGATAGATTTGATTTAACTCAACCGCTGATGTTGATTATTATTTCTTCACAATATACACCCACAGGAGTATTTTGGCAACAAGGGCCTTTATTATGGATACATTTGCCCGTCTCTCCTAAAAGTATAATTGAATCTTATACCTCCATGGTGGCTAAACTTATTCTTCAAGGACTTAAGACTTCTACTAAAATATTTGGCATTCACCCTGCTACTATTATTACTCCCTATTCATCATCACAGATTGAATACTTATGCTTCAATGATAATGATTGGGCTATAGCTAAATGCTCTACTTCTGCAAATTTTGATAATCATCTTCCTAAGTCCCCTATATTATCTTTTTGTATTAATCATCCTATTATATTTCCACAGGTAATAAAAAATCAACCTATTCCTAAGGCATTTAATGTATTTACAGATGGGTCCTCAAATGGTACTGCTACAGTAGTCACTAAAAAAGAAAATATGACTTACATAACTGCACACAAATCAGCTCAACTAGTGGAACTGGAAGCTGTGGTAAGAGCTCTGGAAAATTTTAGGGACCAGCCTGTAAACATTTTTTCAGATAGTAGCCACTATATTGTACAAGCCGTCCCAAAATTAGAGTTAGCAGGACCAATAGCACCTCATACTCCAGCCTTTAAATTGTTTTATCAAATACAAAAACTTTTGTGGGCAAGAAAAGAACCTCTATTCATAGGCCATATTAGAGCACATACTAATTTGCCTGGTCCCCTCCATGAAGGTAATCAAAAGGCTGATGAACTTACAAAAACAATATTTATACTTTCAGTGCTACAACAAGCTACTTTATTCCACTCCCAGTTTCATGTCAACAGCACCACCTTGCAACGTAGGTTTAAAATCACAAAGGAGCAAGCCAGAACAATTGTAAAAGATTGTAAATCTTGTATGACACATTTGCCCAATCCTCATTTCGGAGTTAACCCTAGAGGATTAATGCCCAATCATTTGTGGCAGATGGATGTTACTCATGAGCCAAGTTTTGGAAAATTGCGATTTATTCATGTGACCATAGATACATGCTCAGGCATGATTTTTGCTTCCTTACATTCTGGAGAAAAAGTTAAAGATGTTACATCTCATTGTTTGCAAGCTTTTGCTGCATTGGGCATCCCCAAAATGCTTAAAACAGATAATGGCCCCGCATATACGTCCTCATCTTTCAAACAGTTTTGCGCAAAATTCAATATATCCCATAAAACAGGCATCCCATACAATCCTCAGGGTCAGGGCATTATTGAAAGAGCAAACCGAACACTGAAAATTATGTTATTAAAACAAAAAGAAGGAAATTGGAAAAGTCCTAAGGACAGATTGGCAGTTGCCCTGTTTACCTTAAATTTTTTAACTTTAGACTCTAATGGTTATTCTGCTGGAGACAGACATTGGAATCCACACCAACAACATAAACCTTTGGTTTACTGGAAGGATGTTCTTTCAGGTACATGGAAGGGTCCAGATCCAGTATTAATTTGGGGAAGAGGATCTGTTTGTGTTTTTCCAAAACACGAATCCTCTCCAATATGGATACCATCTAGATTAATAAAAAACAGGTACCACATCAAAATGATCAAGATGAAGTTATTGAAGAATCAAGATTAATAAAAAAGGTACAAAATCAAGAGGACCAAGATGAAGGTATAGAATGATTCCCTCAAAAGAGTCCTTCAAAATATTTCACAACTTAAGTGTCATTCCTCCCGGCCGGAACGAGGAGATCTCTCTTTAGTGTGCACACAATTGTATTTTTTTTTCTTTTCTTTTTATACATGTCTTTATGTCTGTACATTTGTCTACATTTCATGTTAATGTGACGTCACAAATATATGTTTGTATGTTTGTTCGTCTGTTCAGTGTGACGTCACAAAGAACAAAGCGCTTATGAAAAAGAAAAAAATATATATATATATGGATCCAAATAACTTTAATTCATTTTAGGTTAAGAGTATTCAATTTAGGTAAATAATTTTATAAATGAAGGTACTTTCAATTTTGATTTATAGGTGTCCCTGGGACTTCTCTTTAGCAAACAATATGACTAGTGCTATATAACCTGATATTTTGGTGTTTTGACTTAAGATTGTTTATTTGTTATTAACTTCATTTGTTTAATAGCTCATTAATTTCAATTATCTCAACAGGTAAAAAATTGCTCTGTATACAGAGACTCAAGGGTTCCAGCTAACAAATTATTTCTCTCAAGTGCCTTTACCTTTTCTTTAATCTATCTTTAATGCAGTAATTACCCTCAGTCTTTCTTTGTTTTGTTCTAAATATGACATTTTTCCAACTTATGTTTGTAAAAGCTCAACCAGCGATGTATGTGAACAAAAATCAACTTTAATTTTCTAATCTAATTATTCTATTTTGTAGTTTGACAACTCGCCTCTTGACTCAGTGCTGCAATAGCACTGCCTTTCCTTTAATAATTGATGCTTGAGTTTCTAGGTAGCGGGCCCTGAAGATTTGCCGGTGGCATTGTCTAAACATAAAAAAGACGTCTGCTGCTCAAACATCAAACAACCTCACCAACAGTGTGGCCTCTGCTCTACATGCATGGGGCCTCCTACATCAACATGTTATAACAAATGGACATTTTGATCTTTCATTGTTTGGGACTTTACGGGACAATGCCTTGGGGGTATTTGTCTAGAGAATTCAGTGTGTTACTTGATGGAACTTAGGGCAGCTGATTTGTTTAAACAATTTGATATGCTATGCAATTTGGCTCATCACCAAAAGGCTTGTTGCCTTAAAGCTGCAACATCTCCTCACAATTTGGACGGCTGTTAGTCATCATATATAGTTGATCCTAAAGGGCTCCATTGGATGGCTGGTTAGCCAATGACGGGTAAGATCCCCAGAGGGGGACAACCTAAGACAGGCACAGTCGCACGGGACAGTCTCATGTGGCCGACATATCAACCTAAGACAGGAGTCAAGGGCACAGCCTTGATTATCCGATGACGGGTAAGAATGTTGGTTGCACATAGACGTCCTAGAGCATTACCTCTTTTAAAACAAAAAGGGGGAAATGCAGGAGCCCTGTTTGGGGATTGACTTTAATTGCAGTTGACTATGAGCCGTGGAGATTTGGCCATTGTCGCCACCCGTAGTCTCACGGGATTTGTTGCGGGATCTCGAGTGACTTGGCCGAGATTGCTGATCGGGTCAGCGCCATTTTAGGGTGTGTTTTTTGGCGTGTGTTAGTCGTTATTAGAACCAGAGAGAAAAAGTTATCAGAATAAAAGGCTGTTTGTCTCCAGTTTGCTTCTGAAGTTTTTTCCCGCGGCTCCGTTGCTCCAAGCGCTTCAGGCAGCAACAATCTGTTTATTTCTTCAGTTCATTTTTGTATAGGTTTGCTGACCATTTTATTTATAATGTTCTTTATATTTCAGGAACATGAGTCTTTGGAGAATAATATGTAGCAAATATATTTTCTCAGGTTGTCATTGTCAAACTGCATGAATGTGTGTATGGGAGGGTGGGGGCAGGTTTAGACACAGCCAGGCAAGTTTTTTTTCAATCAGGAAGGTTTTGCCCACTTATAATACATAGAAAAATTCACCCAATATTTTTTTAGTACTTGTTTATTTCCTATATTTACATTCATGTTTCTTATCTATTTGTAGTTTATCTTTGCGAATAAGTAGAGAAAAATCTAATTTTATCATTTTCCATGTGGTCATTTGCAAATAGTACTTATAATGTCTATTTCCCCCCAACTAACTTTATTTGTACCCCAAATGTCCAGTGCCGTTGGGTCTGTTTCTGGGTTCTCTATTCTGTCCCACAATCTCTATGTATTCTTGGGCTTGGATGATGGTACATGTTTTAATTATATAGTCTGCTCTCTCTCTCTTCCTTGCTCCCTTCATTATTCTTCTTTTTCAGTGCTTTCCTGCTTATCCTTTTTTTTTTTTTTTTGGCATTGATTATATTCCACTTGACGACATATTTTTAAAGATCCGCATATGTTCATTCCATCCCCAAGTTAAACATCCCCAGTTTCTTTAACTTTTAGCACGTGCTTTTTGGGTTATTCATGATTCTGTTCTTTTCCACAAGTCATACAACCTTAAAATGTGGAATCCAGAAATGAAGCCACTGGTGTAGGGGTGATAATGACACGATTCCTTAGGGTAAGCCTTTTGAAAAAGAGTATCATCCACAAGTAGAGGTCGGTTAGGGCAAAGTAACATAGGACTGGAGTGAGCAGGAAAGGAAGGCCCAGTCTGAGCAGTAGTCCTTCAGAAGGGAGCAGGAGAGGGATCTCCTCTCAGGTCTGCACATCTGGGGCAGTATAGCTTCTGCTCAGCTGTCCCTACACAATGGACTCAGTACCTGCCACTGTGCCTTCTGTCCCCTGGGGACCCAGAGCTTCTGGGACCCCTGTCGGTGCTCTATGCAGCCTCATAGCCAAGCTACTGGAGGTGACAGTCCCATTTGCAGGCAGGGACCCCAACTCAGGCAGGCTGGTGGCTGAGTTCTGAGTGGAGTGGGTGCACTGACTGACATGGCGACCAACCGACCAAGAAATGGGAGTGTGTCAGGCCAGAGGCAGGCAGGACATGACTGTATTGTGAAGCGGGGCAGTGAGAGTGTACTCTAGAAGCTTTCCTCGCTTGCATTTGTTTTCTTTTTTCTTTTTTGACAGAATAGAGGTGACAAGCCCCTTGTTATGTTCCAAAACACAGCCACAATCAAAACAGCTAACATTACTACAGTTCTTTTCCCTATGGAGACTTTTGGGGGATGGGCCAAAATGACAGTTATCTCCTATACTTATAGAGGGCAGTGAAAAGGAGAGTAGGCAGGTATTTAATGCTCTGCCTTTGAGCAACCATTTAAAATTAGGCATTGAGTTTTATAGAAGGATGTTAAATTCAGAGCAGTTAATTAATACAGAGATGTTAAATTCTAAGCAAGCTTTCAAGAGTTGTCTGAAATTACTTGTCACTTATCATTAATATAAGAGTGGAATGGAAGTAAGATTTATAATCTTGGAGAAATAACCTATTATTTATATTTATTATCATCATTGTTTTTATTTGTTGCCATAAAATTAATTCTCTCATATATTTAAGTTTTTGTCATGTGATTTTTTTTTAATTACAAAAACCAGGTTATCTAAGAGAAAAATATGATCCAGAGGGATTCTAACCAGGTGTTAGACAATGGTTAGATATATATGTTAGATAACGATATAGGGCGGGTTACAAACTGGAAATATATGCTCAATTTAAAGTATTTAGATTCATTATACCTGAAAACACTGCAAGCAAACAAGAAATATGAGACTGCCAGTATCCTCTCTCTCTTGAAGAAGCTATTGAAGAATTTTGAGGAGGTAGTTTTCTGATGATGGGGTTTGGTTTAGAATTGCTATGATTCTTTGTGACTGTTTTGTTATGAATTTAAGGTTTCCCATTTCTTCTAATTTGTCTATTTCAGTTATTTGCAACATTGCTTTTTGAAGTTCTCACCATTTGCTTTGGAATTGTTTTACTCATCATTTTATTAAAGAAAACTACTCTTTTTGTGAGTAAATTAACTTATACCTTAACACATAAGCACATGGATTACTTTATATAGTCACTGGCCCTTTTTTTTTTTCTTCTTCAATTACTAAAACACAAATTAGTGGTTTAAGTCAAACTAACCTTATAAAATAATTTAGTGTATCTTTGTGTGTTTGTAAAGACTTGTGAAAACAAGATAACCTGAACAATCTCAATGAGAAAACTTCAATTTATAAGTTTCTTGTATCAAAACCTAAACATTAAGAATTAGGTGGCTACAGTTAGCAGAACTGGCAATCCTGACCAGTAGTTTTATATGTATCAGAAGTCTTAAAAGTGGGAAAAAAATGGGATAGGTTATGTAAATATCCTTTTATGTAGCATATATCTAGTAATCTATCCTAAGGAAATAACTGATTATGCTTTAAAGATTTTGGTAATGTTTTTCAGTGGAATAATATATTAGATTGAAAACTTAGCACAACGTAATCCATTATAGGAGTATTGTATATTCGCATAATGGAATAGTAGGCAGCTTTATCTATTTCAAAGCTTCGAGGTATAGAAAATGCTCACGATTTAATGTGAAGTAGAAAAAAGCAGAAACTAAGATTTAAATATTGATGAACTGTATGTTATATAAACACGTACATACAAACATGGGAAAATGCTACAAAGAAATACAGTAAAATGATAAAAAGGAGATGAGGTAATTTTTTTCAGTCTTTTATGTATATAATTTCTCAGATTTTATGATTCAATCAAATGTTCAGAAAATACCTTTTTATTTGGAAGTATAGAGTATGTGTTGTTCAAAGATACATTAAATGCTTTGTTCTTTAGCCTTTTTTTTTTCTGAGCAGAATTAGTCTATATGTGTATGTGTTACATACATGCATATGTATGTATATATGTATACATGCTTATACATGCTTATATTTGTACTATAGGTCATTCTGCTTCATAGTTATTTAATGTAATTGGAGGAAAATTATTTTAAGTAAATGGACTTTGCATATGAAAAGCCTCTTCAGTTGAAAACAGTTAAGGTGGCCAAAAGCACTGGATGCAAATCTTTCCACATCTGAGTATTCTTTTTCTGATTGTTTAATTTGATAAGACCAGTTTCCTGTCCTTGTACAATTGATTGTAAGATCATTTTAAAAAAAGAAATCCTTTTTTTTTTTCTTTTGGGCACCAGGGATTGAAATCAGGGGCACTCGACCACTGGGCCACATCACCAGCCCCTTTTTTTGTATTTTATTTAGAGACAGGGTCTCACTGAGTTGCTAAGTGCCTTGCCATTGCTGAGGCTGGCTTTGAACTCGAGTTCCTCCTGCCTCAGCCTCCCAAGTGCTGGGATGATGGGTGTGTGCCACTGCGCCCAGCTAAGAAATCCCTTCTTAAATAAAAGAATTGTTTGCCTGGATTCCTGGGAGGACTTTTCTAATCTCATTGAACTTTTTCTCAGCTAAAAGGAAAAAGGAGAGTAGAAGGGTAGGAGAAGGGAAAACCATGCAAACATTTTATATTTCTCTCTCCTGTTTCTTTCATTTCAAGAACCCTGGTACCTGTTTCTATTTTTACTAGGTTATGTAGGATCTGGTTCCTAGCTGCTGCTCCTCAGTTTCAGCATTTGACTTTGGAGCTTTAGTCCCTACCTACCATGCCTGCTTTTTGCTACTTCCCATTTTCCCCTGTTGTCATTTTGGGTGAAAGGCTACTCTCTGATTAGCAAGGCTATGACATTAAAGAAATGGTCATTTCTTTCTATGTTGGAGCTTTCTGAATGCATTGTCCTATAACAAGATCATTACAAGTGGTATTTTAGATACTACAGTATTACCAAGATTGCATGGATGATATGTGGACACAACTGAGTATCCCATCACCATTTATAACATTTGAAAGGACAAGTATATGCTAAGTTACAAAGAAATTTAGTGATGCTTTTTAAAAATTGCTGCTTAGGTTTTTATAATCAGTTCATTTGGGAAATGATTCCATTTTTGTCCTTTCCAGAAGATGTTAGTTGTCATTTCTCTTGTTGCTTGTGCATTCTCTTCTAGCAGTCTTCCTTTTCAGATTTCATACCATGTTTTTAGTGGTTTGCAGAAGTAAGACGATGTAGCTTCTTAATTATTATTTCTATGTTCAGCCAATAGCCAAATTTAAATTGGAGTTCTAAGATGTTTTCTGGTGAGTGAAAGTGGCATATCTTAGTACAAAGATTATGCCTTTCATTTTGTTTCCTCAGATTCCTTTTGAATAGTCATTGTTTCTAGACTTTATCCTGGCTATTTAGAATTGTCAAATAAATGATTTTGAGTACACACACACACACACACACACACCTTTACTGTGAAAATCAGGTACATACCTTAGTGTTTTTATGTCAGAGGCTATTTATGAAATATCATTACCAATTAAATTTAAAATGTTTGTTAACCTTTACTTATTTTTGAATCCTATAAATTTATTATCCTGAACTAGACTGTTATTAAATTCTCATTTGGTTATGATTCTGTCTTTTGTTTTAGGAATGCTGTTTCTATTAAGCAGATGTTTGACATCAAGTTTAATTTTATTTCTCTCTTCTAGGTAAAAGAGTATATCAAGGTAAGTTTTAGGCTTCTTAAGCTTATAATAACCCTTTGTATTGGTATTTGATGTGTGTTTTATGTATGTTAGAAGTAGATACAGTGACTTTTAATGTTATTATCTTTTTAATTCCTGAAATTTTTACTATTCGTAGGTTGCTAGCTTGGATAATAGAGTAGATGGTGATGGTACCAACTGAGTTAGGAGATAAGGAGGAATAAAGTGTGGGTAGGGAGAAGATGATTAGTTTTAATTTGGGGCAGATTAACATTGAATATTAATTTAATGCAGATGTATTACATTTGAACAGTGTTTTTGTGCTAATGATTTCATCATCCATTAGATAATTGATTTGATGAGATAATTTAAAGAATGGGAATGTGAATCAGTATGCTTTTGTTTCTGTTTTTCTTTGCAAAAAGACTTACATAAATTTGAAATGATTCCATTTTCTGAAAAGAAAGTGTTTTGAGAAGGGCAGAATATCAAGCTTACAACATCTTAATGTATTTCCCATTTTTGAAATAAGCTTAAGTTGAAATATCAGTGTTTTGGGGGGGGGCACCTGGGATTGAACTCCGGGGCACTCAACCACTGAGACCCATCCCCAACCCTAATTTGTATTTTATTTAGAGACAGTGTCTCACTTAGTTGCTTAGTGCCTCACTCTTGCTGAGGCTGGCTTTGAACTTGGGATCCTCCTGTCTCAGGAGGATCTGGAGCCACTGGGATTACAAGCATGTGCAGCCATACCCAGCAAAATATCATTATTCTTATATTTTTCTTAAATTTTAATAATGTTTTATACTTTTATTGCTATTAACTATAGATTGCTTTTTAAAAGCATAATACTTAGGCTAAGAAGTATTTCCTCATAGTGTCATATAAAATGTCTTTGCTTTTAATAGATTGAGTGATTGAATTTCATTTCATTATTGTAATAGTGTATTTCCCCCTTTTTAGTAATGGAACAGCAAATTTATGAACACTTGAAGAATTGTATGAAACAAAATGAACAATTGGCCCAGAAATTATCAATTTATAAAGAGAAGGTATAATTTTTTTTTAGTTTCTTTCCTCCTTGGTTCCAGCTTGAATCATTTCTACCTGTTTTAATTTGAAAATCATATTTTAAAATTTTTGTTTTATTATTTCCTACAACTCATCCAAATCCTAAGCAGTCATCATACGTATTAAGTATTGCTTTCTTCTGGAAAGTGTCGCTTATCTGGAAGTAAATTGTAGTAGCACTATAATGTGTGTATCTTAATTCTGAATGCTTTATTTACATAGGTCAAGGAATCAAAAAAAAAAAAAAAACATGCATTATCAGTAGTTGAAGAGGACCTAAAACTTTTACAACAACAGAAGCTACGACCAAAATGTATCCCAGAAGGTGGGTTCTTCTTGAGAAGAAATTGCCACGTTGGAAAGACTTAAAATTTTATTGAAAAGATAACGAATGTCTTCTTGCTTTCATGCTTCTTACTTTTCTCGGCACTACTCCCTCAAACAAGTTCTTAAGTCTTTGTACACATATAGAGATCAGCTGTTTTGTTCTTTACAGACCAAATAAAGAAATTGAAATGTGATTACAATTCACTACAGGCTGCTAAAGCTAGACTGAGGCAGAAAGTGGATATTCTAATGAAGTCTATGAGCAAAAAGGAGATGGTGTTACTAAAGAAAGATTTTCATTATTTGTTATTCTTATCACTGTGTGAACTAATACAAATACATTTATATATATATTTTTAAGATTATTTACAGTTTCTTCTAGTTGTAATAAAAAGAGATTTGTCTTTTTTTTTTCCGTTGTGGTTTGTTTTCTATAACTTGCATTTTTCTTTCCATCCCAATCAGTTATCAAATTCATATGAAGGGGTGAAGTGGTTAACTGGTACTAACAGTTACTCATGTGGAAATAACCTCTCGAAGATCCAGACCCTTTTTAAGATCCCACCATTTATTTCAGTTTTCTTTCATTGTGATCAGTTATGTAATTCTAATATGTTTTGAACTTGTATCTCTCACCCTCTTTTCTTAAAAAAAAATTTTTTTTAGTTGTTGATTGACCTTTATTTTATTTATTTTATATGTGGTGCTGAGGATTGAACCCAGTGCCTCACACATGCAAGGCAAGAGCTCTGCCACTGAGTCACAATCCCAGCCCTTGTATCTCTGACTCTTGACCTTTAAAATCCTGAATAATTTGGATGACATTTTTTAGTAGAATAAAAACTTCAAAAAGGAATAATATTTACTTATTGAAGTTCTAAGTTTTAGACTTGAATATCTCAGATGTTCACACTAAACAATTGAACTGTGGCAAGGACCTTAGGAGTTGTGATTACAGAAGTACTTGTTTATATTAATTTTCTCAAATGTATAGCTCTGTGTGGAGCTAATTATCTTTTGAAAGTTCATTTGAAGTTTTTAATCCACAATAATACTTGAATTCTCTAAAAATAGGTTGTTTATGTTAGATTTTATTTGTTTGCCTCCTGTATTTTTACTCTTTGGCACATATATATATATATATATATATATATATATATAGTATATGTGTAATCAATATATATTATATAACACATAATATATGTTATATATATTTGGCATATGTGGCATATTATATATATATATATATATATATATATATATATATATATATATATCAGTCTATAAGAAGGTCTTTGGCCTATTTTTAGGAATTTGACTTCTTTTGCCTAATGCCATTAAATATTGAAACCTTACCATTAACTTTTCTAATTCTGTGATCTCCAGGCTACCTTTTTAGAATCTCAAAATTTTGTTCAGGCCAGTTCTAAATGCCTGGCCTGCTTCAAAGAAACATTTCTCATTTTATCACTTTTTTAAAAGAACACTTTTTTCTGTGTCCCTACTAGTAATCTGAATGACCTAAATGGCAATTGATTTTCTTGGTGGTGCAGTCAAATGTAGCACTATTTTCTTCAACTCCTCCAAAATCTATTCAGCCCTCATCTGAGGTTTGTACTCTTGTTACTCATCCCCAGGCACTATGCCTGTGTCATCTTTTCAGTTACTAACCTAGATCGTCTGTCTTCATTCTCCATCTTTTTATAAAACTTATTTCAAATTCTGATTAGTTTTCTCTATAGCTGCTTGAGTGGACTTTCTACAATAGAAGTCTGTCCATGTCGATATTGCCTGAAATTTATGAAGAATTTGCTTTCTATTTGATGACCTGTTCTTTTTTTCTTCCTTATATCTTTTGAATAGTTTAAATATTTTTAATTTTCCTCATCCCTTGTGTAAGCTTGGTGTAATCATAGATTGTTTTGTTCATCTTCTTATAATTTTGTATATATCCTGGATTTAATAAAAACCTGACATAGATTAATATTTTTTTTTTAAATGGGCTTTAAGTAGCTCCTGAATCAGATAACTGTTGTGGCAGTGTATGTTAGTACTTCATATATTGCAAACTCCACAGGACAATCATTCAACATTCATTCAATTTATACACATATTTACAGTTTTTATAGTTCTGCATTCTACACTGTTGGTTTCTCATTTGAAATTAGTTTCATTCTGTTTAAACATTGTTCTTTAATGATAGATTTGTATATCAAAGTAGTACAAAGATAAACAGAAAATAGCATTTTTATTCTCTAAATATTGCTACCTTTATAATCTGTATTATATTAGGTTGACATGATTAGAGTTAAAACCAGTTTCCATGTTTAAAGGATCTTTCTTCTGGTTTTTGAATTTTGACTGTTACTTAGTTTTAGCACTTTAAAAAGATAGCCAATTAATTACTGTCTATTTTAAAATTTTTCTTTAAGGGTCCATTGTCATTGTTGTTTCCTTTTTCAAATGTCTCACCCCTGCCCTAGCTCCTGTAGTCATTTCTCTCTGTTTTTTTTTTTTTTTTTTTTAACAATTGTATTGGGTGTAATTCTCCCCACCCTACCCCCTTTTCTCTTGCATTTATGCTGCTTGGGGGCCATTAACCATTTTTTGAATTTTGGCATCTTTTCTAAATGTTAATTTTACCTCATTCTCTCTTCTGATTACAATAAAGCATGTTAGAATTTGATTTCCCCTGCCTCCTACATTCTGAATTTACTTCTTTCTGGATATTTTCTTCTGACCTTACTTCCCAAATCTGCTGCTAAAATCATTCTTTGAGTTTAGGGTTTTTAAAAATTCAGGGTTTTTAAAAAATATTATTTTAAAAATATTATTGTAGTTGTAGATGGACACAATATCTTTATTTTATTTATTTATTTTATGTGGTGTTGAGGACCGATCCCAGTGCACCGTGCTTACCACTGAACCACAACCCCAGTCCTATTTCAAGTTTATGTTTTGCTTGTGGGTACTACAGCTCAAACCCAGGGCCTTGAGCGTGTGCTCTACCATTGAGCTACATCCCCATATTCCTTGCTCTTTCTCATAAGGGGCCAGGGTCTTAACTGTTTTCCAAGCTATCTTCAGTCTCATCATTCTACCTCTGCCTCCTGAGTATCTGGGACTGTTTGTGGGCCACCACACCCAACTATTTCTTGGGTTTATGGCTTCTAATCCTTTGACAAAATTCATAATCTTTTTTTTTCTTTCTTCTTTTTTGTGGTGCTGGGTTTGAACCCAGGCCCTTTGTGCATGCGAGGCAAGCACTTTACCAACTGAACTATATCCCCAGCCCTGAAATTCATAATCTTGACTTTAGTCTCTTGACTATATAAAACACAGTGATTTTAAAACATGTGCAATAACTCTATTAGGTGTTTTTTGTTTGTTTGTTTGTTTGTTTGTTTCTGTTACATTTTGCTTACAGAATTTTATCTTATGGAGTGCCTGGTCACTTTTGATTGGCCAACATTGTTGTGATAATTATAGATGAAATTTGAGGCCTAAGATAAAGTTATCTTCTTATTGAAAAGAGTTGTGGTTACTTCTAGTAAGATTGTCACTTTAGTCAGCAATTAAGATAATTCAAAAATGACTCTTTGTCTTTTCAGCGTTTCAGTATTGTTCCTTTTGGATATTTTGCCTGTTCATTACTTAAGTGTGCAGTACTTTCTAGTCTAAACCCAAAGCCTAGGGCTTTTACTAGGGGTTCCCCTTATTTGTAGCCCCAAACACTTTTTTTTACTCTGAGCCCAGGAGTAAAATTTGATGAAGGCTTACTTCAGACTCTTTATATCTTAGTGTTATCTTCAATATGTGGGTGAATCTAGGAGAAAAGTACCTTAAAATGCCAGCCTTACTTGTAATTCTGAGATTCCTTTTTCTAATGGATCTTGGCCACAGACGCATATCTCCACTGCCTTCTTAGCTCTGATCTCTTCAAACACAATTTTATATTCTTATCAAGATGTTTTGATTGTTCTTAGTGCTCTCAGACTCATTGATAATTGGAAACAAATTCTCTCTGTTGTTCTTCAAGATTCAGTTTTCTCCACATTCCTTCTTAAGCCAGTGGGGACAATTATTACATTCCTTTAGGCATCATTTATACCTGAAACAGTGAGCTCCTTTATTCTTTAGCATCTTACAAGGTAACTGGCATATTATAGCCACTCACATAAAATAATTGTGAAGAATTAAATGAGAAGCTATAAAAGAATATGTAATCCCCTTTTCTATTTGGTATTAATAACCCTCTTTTACTATAGCTCTTCTAATTTCCTTCTGATTCATAGAAAATTAAGTTTCAAGTTAATTATCTTTTGAATTGGAAGTATGGCTAACATAATACAAGGATAGCACAAAATAGTATTTTTAAAAAACATTAAGTGTGGGCTGGCTACCTTTGTCACAGTAAATGAACATCTTGAGTTTCATGATCAGAGTTAAAACTTGTTGCCACTCTGATCATGGGGCAGTTTGGCTTTTTCTGGTTGACAGACATTCTCAAAACTCAGATTTGTCTTTTTGCTTAATCACAATTCATTCGAAATAGATATCTAAATGTGAAACATGTTCTGTGGTTAATTGCATAGCTAGAAGACATGTTCTAGAAAGTTTTTTCTTTGACTGACTATATCTTTATCATGGTACCAGTCTTGGACTGAGAAACAAGTTCCTCCATGACAAAGATGTACTTAATGTCACCCATGACAGAACTGAGAAAGAATTATCCCCTGCTTTATCCTGATATGTTTAATGATGTGAGGTTGATCAGTCCAGATCTTCCACATTGAAGTAAAGTGAGTTTTTATCATCTTAAGCACAGGAGACTTGCCCTTGGGGCACATGCTGTTTTTACATTTGTTTTATTTACTGGTAAGTAGAGAATTAAGAGGAGAAGTTAGAAAATGTAAGTGATTTTCCAGAGTTTGATTTACTAAATTGCAGGTTTGAATTTTTTCCTATTTTATATGCCTAAGCATTTTATAGAAGGGTGGGAAGTGATATTTGAATAGAGCATTCATGTAGACATTTGGGAGGAAAGAGAAACTGATTTGAAAACTGGCTTTATTTTAGGAAATTGAGTCAAGAGGAGTATGAGAGACAAAAAAAAAGAGCAGTGGCTGTCAGCTATAGATGAAAAAATGGTTTTAGCTGCAGAAGAAGTCAAAACTTACAAGTGAGTTCAATTTCTAACGAAGGTGTCAAAGCCTAATGAACTAGTGTTAGCTTTCTTTTTAATCTTTTTTTACATTATGTAGAAGAAAAGAGCATGGAAGTATAAATAAAACGAGAGGATATGAATACATTCACACAGAAGAAAAAATAAATTTCAATTTAACAAATGAAAAATGTTAACAAAAATTTACTTATACCCAATGGGCAAGACCATAGGGAACTTGGTCAATGAAAACAGTTCTGGAGGTTTTGTATGTTGTAGTAATTCTTTTTTTGTTGTTTTTTGTTGTTTGTTTTAATTGTTCCTTTATTTATTTTTATGTGGTGCTGAGGATCGAACCCAGTGCCTTGCACATGCTAGGCGAGCGCTCTACCTCTGAGCTACAACCCCAGCCCCTGTTATAGTAATTCTTTAAGAAAGCAGTTTGCTGTGTGATACATCAAAATGCATGAAAGTGTGGTATTTGATAGATCTGGGAAATCTTGTATGGATATAATTTGAAAAAAGAAAAAAGTTTTAAGGAGGAAGATATTTCTAGCAGAATTACTTGAGAACATATTGATGAACAGTTAAAGAATAATTTATCAATTCAGAGTCTCTAGCAATTAAATGATAAAGAAGTTATATAGTGTTAAGTTTTGTTGGGGTGGGGATTTTTTTTTTTTTTTTTTTTTTTTTTTTTTTTTTTTTGGTACTGGGGATTCAGAACCCAGGGATGCTTAATACCAATAAGCTACATCCCCAGACTTTTTTTACTTAGAGACAGGGTCTCAGTTACATAGGTTCCCACTAAATTGCCAAGGCTGGCCTTGAACTTGTAATCCTCCTGCCTCAGACTCCCAGTCATTGGGATTACAGGCACGTGGCATTGCACCTGGCCTGTAGTATTAGTTTTGATCACACTGAATTTGTATAACTATAGAAATGTTTTTCTTATGTATGATAAAGTCTTTAAAAGTATAGCTGATAGAATAAAGGGAACATGGTCAGATTGTTTCAAATTTTATTCAATTGTTGTAATTCTTAGGTGGAGAATTAAAGAAATGGAGGAAAAATTACAGAAAACAGAGCGCTCCTTTAAAAACCAGGTAGTAATTAATACGGTGCTGTAGTTGCAGAATTCTTAATTACAGATTATTATAATTATGAGTCACTAAAAACACATTTTTTGTGTTTTGTCTTTTTCAGATTGCTACACATGAGAAGAAAGCTCATGATAACTGGGTAAGATTCTTTCCCCCTTTTCTTTATTTTATGCATAGCCTACTGCAACTGAATTTGAATCTTTTTTTTTAATAGCTCAATGGTCGTGCTGTAGAAAGAGCTATAGCTGCAGAGAAAAGGGAAGCTGGTAACTTGAGACACAAGTATGTGCTTTTGGCATCTTAACTATGTTTTATAGTGTTTTAAAGCTATGCTAGATATTATCTAACAAGGAATGGGTTGCTGATTCATAATTAAGTCCATTCTTTCTCAATACTCAAGACTATTGGAAATGACCCAAAAGATGGCAATGAGGCAAGATGAACCTGGGATTGTGAAACCAATTCTGGGAAGACCAAATACACAAAATCGTCCCCAGAGAGGTAGGGGTCACTTTGTAAAAGGAGGTAGTCTATTTCTTGATGCAGAATTTATGTAAATTACTTTTTATTTTTGTGTATAATGGTTATGAAATAATCTAAAGGACTTGCTAAGGGTGGGAGGGTGGGGGTTGGTGTGGGGAGAAGCCTGCCTTAAAGTGGTAACAAGGCATTGTTGTCTTTAGGTCCACCAAGCCAGAATGGCTCTTTTGGCCCATCCCCCATGAGTGGTGGAGAATGTTCCCCTCCACTAATAGCAGAGCCAACTGGGAGGCCTCTCTCTGCTACTTTCAATCAAAGATATATGCCTAGAGGTGAATTTGGTGAGCATTCACATGTTGTTTTGCCATAGACTGTTTTAACTTTTTTTTCTCTTTTGAATATTCTAATGAAAACATTATGGAATTTGGGCCTGTAGAAGAAAATTTCTTACTTTGTCTTAGTGGATAGTTTTCTGTAAAATCTGCTGTAGAACAGAAAACATTTTTTTTTCCTGGAGTTCCCTTGTTGTTTTTTTCTTTTAAATTTTACACTGTGAAGTGTAAATCTTTTTTTTTTTTTTTTTTTTATTAAATTTGTATGGTGTTCCTTTCCCAAATATCATAAAAGTAGCCGTAAAACTTTATGCAGCATACATATTTCCATTGTCATTATAATAATATGAAATACTGTGAGTCTTATTTCTAATTCTAAATATGTGTGTAGTGTTGGTAAGATTGGAAGTCAGGTTATACAGACTGAAGAAAAGTCAGCCTACACATACTTCAAGTCTATAGTTTAAAGTTTAGGACCAGTACTTACTGATCTGCTGTTCTTTTGACTTAAGGCAGTTCTTTTTTTACTTAAGTCTCTTCATAAATTGTGACTTATGTATTGGGAAACCCATTTATTTAAAACATATTTTTAGTTGCAGATGGACACGATTTTTTTTTTTTTTTTTTTTTTTTTTGTGGTGCTGAGAATCAAACCCAGTGCTAGGCAAGCACTCTACAACTGAGCCACAACCCCAGCCCCCTGGGCAATCCATTTTTAATGTTGCTTTCTAGTTATTGTCGAACACTGACCTGTCCACAAGTGGTTTATTTCTTCTGAAAATTACTTGTAAGGGCTCTGGTCTTTCTTTCCCAAGGGTCATTGGATGGACCTTTACCTCATCCTCGATGGTCTTCTTAGGCCTCTGGGAAACCCGTTGCCTCTGGTAAGGGACCAAGTAATTTAAAAGAATCTAGAATTGTGGATGCAGGATTTTTATTTTTTCATATTGGAGTAAGTCTAAATCCATTCTTTGATCTCTAACAGACCCAGGATGTGGGCCAGCTTCCATGAACAGCAGCTCTAGAAGCTCTTCTCCGGCTAAGGTGATGGATGACGGCAAGGTAAGTTCTGTAGTCATTGTGAATCAGGAGGACACGCAGGAATATGTAGCTTTCCCACAGTATTTGCTCTTTTCCTCATCCCTGTTTGTGTTCTATTTGTATTATCCCATTTGTTTTTTAAAAAGCAAACCATTCCCCGAGAACCTGAGGCCCCCTCAGTTCCTACCGTTACTTCTTTGGCTGAGCATCCAGTAGCAGTAAGTACTTAGAGGTTGAGGACTGAACTGGGTTTTATTCTGTGCATTTCTGGGAAGGATATGCAGAGCATGACACTGATGTTGTTTGCTGTAAACTGCATGCAATATTAAGCTTACTTTTCTCCTTAACTTGGGAGTGTTGCTGAAGTGTATGTAACTAACTACAGAATGTGAAAAGATATCACTCTAACTTTACATCGTGTTTTGTATATTGAATGTTCTAAGGCAAAGTAAATTCATTGTGAATTATATAATTCATCATTTTTATCCTTGGAAGTATGCTGTTTAAAAGTTGCTCCATTTGTGTAATAGTAGCAAAAACCCTATTTTGAGTGATTTGAATTAGATGTGTAACAGATTTTCTGAAAGTGAAATACTGTTTCAGTGAAACAATGATAATTTGAAATGACCTGTTGAGCCAGTCCCAAGCAATGGCCTCATTTGTTCACATAAGTGCATTCTCTTGTAACTGTGTAACTATTATATCTGGTAGGTCTCCTGCAGCTCTATATTAAAATAAAATTTAATTGCTTAGTTTTCAACCCACTACTCATAGGAAATGATTAGTTAATATCTCAAATGGTGTACAGTAAATGAAAGTCAATATTAAAGCCTTGTCTTCCTAATTTGTGTCTATAGTATTGTGTTGGAAAATACTTCCAAGTTCCAGTGTATATATATTCCAGGAATTTACCTCTTTGGAGAAATCTAAGGGCAGCTTAAATAAGAACCCAAACCCCTTTGTAGTAGGAGACTTCAAAGAGAGCAGAGACACTTTGTTAGAGAGGAGTAGAGGTATTGAAAAACATGGCTTAGCGGCAAACCCGGGATTGAGTTCCAGCTAGGCCTTTATCATGCAGTGTGGCCTTCAGCAAATTATCTGATACTCCATTTGCCTCTGTTTCCTCTTATTTAAAGCAATACAGTCTACTTAAAGATTTGAGAGGTTGAATAATATTTAAGAGACTTACTGAAGACACTCTGAATAGTAGCTATTATTACATGTGTAGAGAATGGATTTTTCATTTTGTTCTGTATATTCTTAATATTGGAGTAATGAGTGTCATGATGAAAGGGATGTGATGGGGGAGAAGGCTCCCTTTGAAATAGATTGTAGTGTATACAGCATGACAATACTGGTCAGAAATCACCTCTGTTAATAACCTCTGCTGGTCCTTTTGCCTTTCCCTTTCCTGTGCATGTATAATCAGTAACAAACTGCTTGATCTTGTGGCATCCTTCTAACTTCTGTAACCTGTCAGTGGGAACACACAGGAGGGGTAGAGTCACTGATGGTGCTCTCTGTACAGGTGCCTGTCTTGGGTTTTAGCTTTCATCAGTGTTGGTACTTTGTCTTAATATATAGGAATTTTAAAACTTTTAACTGCTTTCAAATCTTAAATTGCAGGTTAATATGGATAAAGGGCCACCCCCTCCTTTCCCAGGGGTACCTCCCATGGGATCCCCTGTGGGACCGCCTCCACCACCACCCATTCCATATGGACCGCCATTTGAGCTTGATGGGCCTTTTGGGCCTCGGCCATTCCCTCCACCACCACTCATTGGATATGGACCGCCATTTCACCTTGATGGGCCTTTTGGGCCTCGGCCATTTCCTCCACCACCACCCATTGGATATGGACCACCATTTCAGCTTGATGGACCTTTTGGGCCTCGGCCATTTCCTCCACCATTTGGTATGATGATCTGAACAATAATGATTGACTTGTAAATTACATTCATCTTTTATTTCTATTGCTTTGCTAAAATAGTTGCTATCTCAGGTCTTCACAATGTGAGGATAAAGCTGAATGAGTACATTTTCACTTTTCCTCTAGTTTTCTGGGACATGGGGCACTACATAATCTTATACTGAGAATAGGCAGTAGCTATCTCTCATAGTCAAGGAAAAGGGGGTATGTACAGAAAAGCCAGAAATATTATTTCTGCAGATGTTTGTTGAAAATCAGTGGATATGTACTGCAATGGATGGAAAGGTGGACAAGACACATGCCATCACTTAAAATGTCACAGATATGAAAATCCTACCACATAAAGTTTGTAATCACCCATAATAGAATAACCAATTACAGAATATAGAAGAGGAAAAGTCAAACTTACATTACCTTGAGAAAAGTTCAGAGGGAAGTGTTAAGGAGGAGGATTTAACAGTGACCTAACAAAATGTTGCTGAATTTAATTAGGTGGCTGTGAAAGGCCTTTTCCAGGAGGGCATGCACCTTGATTCTGATGGCATATGTAAGGTCCATGCTGAAATACTGCATGAATTTTTAATTGATAACAGTAGCAGACAGTGGGATTTCCTTTTATGAAACTTTCTTTGATGCAGTAAAGTTCTTATTTCACAATCTATCATCTTGTTGTGGTATATAGTACTTCCAAATATAAATGGAGCTCTTGTGAGATAGAGATAATTCTGCAATTATATAGTAGGGAAAGAAAAAAGACAAGCCTGGAGCTAGTAGAGCCATGTTTAAATCCTTAATGTTCCTTCATGGCTGGTTGGCGGAAGTCTATAACCTAAACTTGTTCAATCTCAGTTTGCCCCATCTGTCAAGTCAGGATGTTCACCACTTGATGTTCTAGGCTTGGGAGAAATTAAAGACTATATATTAATATATTTGAAATCACCTTAATTTAGAAACTTCTGGATATCTACATAACTTCCTTTTTATTTTCCAGGTCCTGGTATGCGTCCACCACTAGGCTTAAGAGAATATGCACCAGATGTTCCAACTGGAAAATTGGATCTTCCTTTTGACCCCCGAGAATTTGTTCCAGGACCCCCACCATTTAGACCTTTAGGCCCATTTGATCCAAGAGAATACTTCATTCCTGGTACCCGATTACCACCTCCAAGTCATGGTCCTCAAGACTATGGGCCACCGCCTGCTGCAAGAGACATAATGCCTTCCGGCTTTAGAGATGAACCTCCACCTGCCTCTCAGAGTATTGAGGACTGTCCACAGCCTTTAAAACAGGGCCTGTAACTATAACCTCTGGCACTTAGTCAGAAAGTGGACTGTGAACTATACATTGTGTTAAAGGATTGTTGGCTTCAAACTATAAAAGTTCATTTTAAATGGTTTGTTTTTAGAACTAAGCTGCCTTGGTGCAGTATACATTTTTGATCCAAAATATTTTCCTCCCAAACGTACCCCCCTTAAGCTAGAGTATCCTTTCAACTTTAAAATGTGCAATAAGGAACCACCTGTGTTTTAGTTAATGTAGCATATATAATTGCTAAATGATTTAGAATGTCATAATTATGAACATTTCCTGTGGAAATGCTTTAAGAACATGTATTTCCATTATCCTATTTTTAGTGTATTCCAGTTGATACAGAGCAGTGGTGTTTATAAGCTTGATCTTTCTCTTTCGATATCTGGTCGCAGAGACTGTTACACTAAAAATGTTTACTCAAAGATCATTCTCCTTATTGCTGTATTTCTTTGTAGTGATAGTTCATAAAAAAAAAAAAACCTGTTTATTAAATATTCCTCAAGTGTCTGTTGATTCATTGGATTGTTGTGAGACTTGTGCCATCGGGAAAGCATATAAGCTCACTCTCATAACTGAAGATGGTGATGTGGCAGCATACTCCCTGTTTGCTCACTATTAAGGAGGCTGGACCTTGGTCACCTGTGGACTCTATGAACGATTTCTTTTACTCCTGAGAAGTCACTGGCTCTATTTGTATCACATTCATGTGCTTTTTCCTAACCACTGCCCATGTGAGAATGGTTTTCTGAGAATGAGTTTACATTAGTAGCAAGAGTTGTTTGACCTGAAGTTCTGCTTTTGCCACCATTATTGCATTAAGAGTGTAAAACAGCAAAATGAAAGTGGTATGTTGTGTCTATAAAAAATAAGGAAATTTCTTTTAAAAAATGTACACAGTCTCTTCTCTTTCCCATACCTTGCCACTGATTTTCAAGGAATATGACCAAAAATATTAGTAGAGTATAATCCTATGAGAAAGAATGATTGAAACTCTAAGGCTTATAACATCTTCATTCAGCAACCATTTTACAATTAATATTTGAATGTTGGTATTTTATTTAAAAATCAATTAAAGCTACGAATCTGGAACTGTACCATATTTAAATTCCTGAACCTGTAACTACTGTCTTTAAAACAACATTCCTAAGAACTAGCTCTCCAGAGCTGTAATTTTAATTACAGTCACTTTAACAGTACATTTTAAAGAGATTTAAGATTTAAATAAAATTATGAAAGGCTAGTACTTTTGTTTACCGCTAGACCATATTCTTCCATTCTTTTAAGTCCTAGAAAGTAATAGAATTCTTGAAACCTAGAACATGACATGTCATTGTTCATTTTGTCCACTAAGAGTATTCTGAAAAAAGGGGCAAAAGCTTCAGTGTGAAACAAAATCTCTATCTTAAGACAATAGTTCAAAAAGACAGGATCTCTGAAAGAAGATAACTTAGAATTCAAAAGGAATTCATGAGTCCTTTAGGAAAAATTCAATCTACATAACCTCAATTTAATATTAGAATGGAAGCAGCAGCTATATATAAGAGGAAAAACCACATAATAGCTATGCCATTTTTAACCATGTAAAATAAAATTTAAGCCACAAACACCAAATTTGAACATCTTTCAACCTCTTCAGGACACAGGCAGTGCTGAAGTTACCCTAACTTCTAATTTTAAAATAGCATTTAAGGGGATGGGGTTGTGGCTCAGTGGTAGAGTGCTCACCTAGCATGTGCGAGGCCCTGGGTTGGATCCTCAGCACCACATAAAAATAAATAAAATAAGGTATTGTCCAACTACAACTAAAAAATAAATATTAAAAAAATTTTAAATAAAGGTGATGCCAGCTAACAAGATAATCAAATAGGAAAGGTAAATTTTTTTATTCAAAGCAACTACAGTATTTTTCCCTCTAAAGCCTTTTTTGTATTTATGAATAAGATGTAAAATGTTCTATGTAGTTTATTTGAGCAATTATGAACTACCCATAGTTGCCTCTTTTTACATCCATCTGATTGTATCCCTTCTGTAGCAAAGCCCAAGGTAGCTGCCCATATACAGGTGGTGTAGAGAATACCATGCCTTGATTCAATTAGTCTTTTTTTAAAAAAATGAGATTATTGATTTTATTTTATTCATTTATTTTTACATGGTGCTGAGGATTGAACCCAGGGCCGCACACACCCTAGAGCGCTCTTCCACTGAGCTGGGGTTGTGGCTGGGTGGCCCTCAATTAGTCTTTTATATCTCAAAAGTTTCAGAAGTCCTTTTCAGCTAATTGTGTTTCTTTGAGTTTAGTTACTTTTAAAATTATTTCATTTGTAAAGCAGTAGTGTTTCAGCCTGAAAGTATTACTCCTATAGTTGTCATTATTGTTGGTGTCTCATTTTTCCCACCATGGGAAAATATAAATAACTTGTGAGATACAGATTGTTTTGTGTTAACTGCTTCAAGATGCTTTTTTTGTCATTCAGGCCTGAATTAAAGCTAAGCTGATCACAACGTTCAATTTAAGTTTGTTTAATGGTGATGAAAGACATTCATATATTCATATAAAGCATTCTTATGTGAAGGATACTAAATGTTTCTTCATATAAATGATCACTTTGAGGGGCTGGGGTTGTGGCTCAGTGGTGCTTGCCTTGCACATGTGAGACATTGGGGTTTGATCCTCAGCACCACATAGAAATATAAAGGTATTGTGTCCATCTACAGCTTAAAAAAAATTTAAATTATCACTTTGATATACATATTTTATGGTCTATGAGAAAAGAAAAAGAACAATGTATCAGTTTTGCTACATTTTAATAGTTGGTTTTAAAGAGAGCAACATCAAACAAAAAGGGTACTGAGTACTTCACAGGATACAGAGTGCTGTAAGCACCTTAGAAAGTTTACACGACATGGAGAAGATTAGGCTCTTCCCTTGAGAAGTTTACAGTCTAGAAATTTTGACAACTCGGAGTTTCAGTTGAGTGAACATTTTATTAAGGCAAATTCTTCATTTCCTAGAACTATTATAGACTGAGCTATTTTTGCACTTGTGGAATTAACCCAATCCAGATGAAAGAAAAGACTAAATTTGGTTGAGAATTCTTTCATGCTCATATAGTTTTTATTAACATTCATCTAGTAAACAGAATTGACCTAACAACTGAGCCACATTCAAGATCTCTTGAAGTGCAAGGGCTAAAACAACTGTTTCTCATTTTAAAAATCAAACATTGAATGGTATGACTAGTGTTTACACTAGTTTAAAAATAGGCCAAGTATTGACACTGCATTCCCCTCATGCATTGTTCATTTAAAATAGTGGATATTAAAATATGTGGGTTCTACATCTAACCCACAAAAAAACCCTCACAAAAGTCTTTATGTTCTGTGTATCAAATATCCACCTTGTGTACTATGAAAGTTTTATTTATGTCTCATTAAGACAAAATAATGCAAATAGTCAAATTATAATAGGCTAATGACCTGCATTGTTTTCGTATAGATATCAATATAACTAAAGAGGAAAGAAATGGCAGTCCTATCTACCTATATTTTAAAAAACAGAATATCTTTCCAGATTTTGCATACTCATCACTTTAGAGACAAGATATGCAGGTTTTAAGGTTTTACAATCAGTTGTCAGAAAAACAGCAGTTGTTCCTGCAGTGTCATTAGTATCTGACCCAATTATTTTTAGATGACATGTTAGAAGACACATAAACTCATCTAAAAATTTGTAATTATTCTGAGAGATGGTTTCAATGTTAACTCTAGAATCATTATCAGAAAGAGTAGCAATGTGATGTAGAAGAACAACTAATCAATATGACTAAAAATATGCTCACTTTCAGAAAAATAATCTGGTCATCTGAAAAAAAATCACAGCTACAACCTGGGAACACTCCCATACAGGACATTGATCTGGTCAAGGCACACTATTTCTAAGCAGAACTATCAGATCAGGGTGAATTTAGGCAAGCTTTAAGAAACAGCCTATAAGACAGACCATAACTGGTCCAATTTCCCTTCAAAGCAATATGGTACTATCCTACCCACTTCAATTCAAAGTTTGAAGTTAATTCAAACCAAAAGACCACATTGGAACAAAATGAGCAAATATGTAAACTCTAGCACATTCTTATTGCTGTATTAAGTTTGAAGATGAGCATACCTACCCTACCACAGCAGTATTGTTCCAGGAAGCAGTGTAGGAATAGTGGTAAATTAGAAAACAGACTATTAATTGCACAATCAATAGAAAAGTAAAAACATGTTTCAAAATCTACAATAAACCTGTATCCAAAGGAGTCATAATTATTATAACAGTGAGGTGCTGGACTTTAGTTCTGTGGTACAGCTTTGCAATGGACTCACTGGCCTATAGGTATGGCTCACTTCCTGCCTCCTGAAGGGTGAATATGCTACACATATGCTACATATGATGGTTTCTACTTAGTGGTAAAATTCACAGAAATTCCACATTACTCATGTCAGAATCATTCCTTGTGCAAAGTTTGATGTAGATGAAGATAAAGTGGTTTCTTGGTCAATAACTGCAATTTCTTTTTTTTTCTTTTCGATTTCACTTTTTTAATTGGTTCTTTGTAGATATACATGATATATAATGTATTCTGACATATTATTTTCATTGGCAAGTTCAATGGCAAAGCCTCAACATCAGTCTAAGGTAACTTGTGAGGGGTGTTTAGTTACTAATTGTAGATGATGAGTATTGCCTGTTTTTTTATGACAGCAGAATGCATTACATTTCATATTACACATATAGAGCACATTTTTACAAATCTCTGGTTGTATACAAAGTATATTCACACCATTCGTGACTTCATACATGCACTTAGTATAATGATATATATCTCATTCTACCATCTTTTATTTTTCTTCACCCTTTTGCCCCCTCCCTTACCCTCCATCCCCATCAGCCATTCTAGTGTTCCTCTAATCCTCCTATGCTCCCCATCCCAACCTGACTGTGAATTGGCCTCCTTATATCAGAGAAAACATTTGGCATTTAGCTTTTTGGGATTGGCTGACTTCACTTAGCATTATATTCTCTAACTCCATCCATTTACCTGCAAATGCCATGATTTTATTCTCTCTTATTGCTGAGTAATACTCCATTGTGTTTATATACCACATTTTCTTTATCCATTCATCTATTGAAGGGCATCTAGGTTGGTTCCACAGTTTAGCTATTTTTTAAAGTCAGTGGGTTTCTTGTATCTGTAACCACAATAGAAAGATTATTGTTTAAAATACTTTGAAGATTGATCTATTCCAAAGTTACATTCTGGGTAAGAGGGACTAAGAAGAAACATGAACTAGTAATCATTAAAACAGTGTAACTCCTATATGTATATCACTTACAGTTCTATTACAATTGGCCCAGGTTTAATCTCATCCATCTCCATGAAAGCAAAACACTTGGTGCTGGTAAACCTTTTTTAGGCTTGTAGTGTTTTAATTCAAAGAAGATAGCTGCACCTAAGGAATTAAAATAAACCATATAAGCCAGAGACCACCCATTTCTTATGTGTCATTTTTCTCTGATCACCAGAAGCCTATGAACAAGCAAAGGTTTATATAATTTTACAAAGTAACCTGTGTCAAACAGTCTGATGACATGACTATTGATAACTTACAGTGACTGTCACTCCAAACTCTTCTACCATATCTCAGTGACATTTCTCCATATCATTTAATTCTTGTAGTACAAAGTACAGCAAAACTTCCTGAGCTAGACTGACTTAAGAATGTAAGTTATGTACACAGGTAGAATCATAACCCACAGAAGAATGTAAAATATTAGATACCACAAGAAAAAGAGAAGATAATTAAGTATCAGCAGTACCTATAGAAACGGTTTCAACAAGCACCTGTATGAGGTAGAATAGAAATTTAAAAGAGTTCTTAAAAAAAAAAAATTCTGCCTTACATCATTTCTCCTCCTCCTGAAACAAAAACACAAAAGGCAATTTTGGGGGGTGCTTTAGAATTCAAATATTAATCACATGCTAGTTCAACTGTAAAGTGTTAGCCTGTTTCCTAACACCTTCTTCAGTGTTCAAATCACTATTTCCATTTTATCCCTGTGATTGCATAATTCTGTATCAAGATGGTGCTTTGGAAGGCAAGATCTAAAGGCAAGCTTGTTCTACCCCTCCTTGATAATTCAATGATACTGAGAAATTTAGACAGTTCTATGTCTCTAAAACCCAACAGATAAAACTGCCTACCCTGCACAGGGGAAAAAAAAAAAAAAAAAAAAAAAAAAAAACCTAAAAATAGAGAAATAGTTACCTCACCAATGTAGCCAAGAACAACTGATTTCTAAAAAAGGCATAGAAACTGATGGAAGAAAGTTGAGGTCTCACTCTCAACTGGCTGCTCCGTAATACTGCCCTAACCAGAGTGAAGCAATAGACATCTAATATTTTCACTGATGACAAAATTCCTAAGTGACTAGAAGTTTAACAATGTTCAGAAATGTGTGTACACAGCCCTGGGACTTAAATCCAAACAGAGCACCTCACACATCAAGGGAGGAAAGAAAAACCAATCACTCAGGATACAATGGAATGTGAATAAGAGAAAATTGAGCATATTTAACCATCTACTCCCAAACCCCCGCACAAAAGGATTACAGTAGTTAGGTTACTAGTAACTTCTCTTTCCTAGGTGTATGACTCTGCCATATCCACAAAAGGTGGCTTCTCCCTCCCAAAGCAATAGTAGAGATACTCAGCTATTAAAAAATACCCAGAGATTTTTAAGATATGCAGATCACATTTCTTAAATCTCTTCAGCCACAGGACCCATATCTCCTCATCCTGATTATGTCCAAGGTATGAACAAATGTAAAAATAAAGGCATGTTTGAAAACAATGTTAAAGTCCAAATATGTTACTATCATTATGCAGAAATTAAAAACATCATCAGTAAATAATGTTTCCTGTAGCCCAATGGTATGCACAGTTTTGAACTCCATGCAATTTATTTCTAGAACAAAATGTGAAATAAGAACATCTAGGAAGATTAATTGAAATGTGTGTAAATGTGAAAGTATTTTCACTAGTATTAATATATATTAAAACAACAGGAACTAAATAATAAGTTCAAAGCTGGAGAAAATGAATAGTCAATTCCTGAATATAGTTTAGGTTATTACCGTCTTGTGCAAAACAAGTCATCAAAAAGGAGCACAGTGTAATAAAATAGAAAAGTTAGCCCATTTCTCAAAGTAATGGAGACAAAGGGAAAAAATGTTAACATTTTTATCCAAAAGGCATATTTCATATTGAAATTTCTTCAACAATATTTGTTAGGCACTTCCTGTCTATATATTCTTCTAACAAAGTGACTCTCAAAGCTTTGGTGTACATCAGAGTCACCTCTGAGGACTTTGTACAAATATAGCTTGCAGAGACCCACCCCACAGTTCCTGACTCAAGAGGTCTGTTGGGCTGAGCTTTTGCAATTAATGAGGTTTCAGGTGCTACTGCTGCTGCTGCTGCTGCCTTGGGTGCCACCTGAGAACCACTGTCCTAATGGAAACAGTGAAAGGTAAGTCTTCAAATGGTGGAACAAAGGAGGCCACGGCACCAGTTTTGAGAAGTAAAATATCAAATGTTGTTAGAAGCCGAGGCTGCAGAGAAGGAAATTTTCAGAAACTGAATCAGGTGATAAAGGGATTCTAAAGTCTTTTTAGAAAACACTGACATTCCATTTGGCAAAAGGCAACTGGAAGCATTTAATCCTAAGAACTGTGCAATTTGGAAGTGTACCCTAACTTCTAAAAATTTGCTTTGTCTTTTCTCATATTATTATTATTTACTTACTTTTTGGGAGGCACCATAGATTGAACCCAGAGCTATTTGACCACTGAGCCATATCACCAGCCCTTCTTATTTTCTGAGACAGGATCTTGTTAAGTTGCTTGGTGTCTCGCTAAGCTGCTGAAGCTGGCCTCAAACTTGTGATCCTCTTGTCTCAGTCTTCAGAATTGCTAGGATTTTAGGCATGTACCACTGTGCCCAGCTTGTTCTTTCCCATATTCTTACAAAGTAACCACCAGTTATAGTATGTTTTTACCCAATGAATCTTATTGAAAGAAAAAAATAATTCTTTTAACTGTTAGAAAGTAATCATTAGGTTCCTAATGGAACTTGAGGTAATTATTAGGAAACATGCTTCCTTAACTCTGTAGTATGAGGAAAACTTCCCTGTTTTGCATAAAAGACAATGAAATTTTACTGTCAAATAATTTAATCATATTGTTAGACAACTAGATAATGCAATAGCTAATTTCCATATTTTAAAAAAATTTATCAATTTGACTTTCTTCAAGTCAATATACATAACTATGTGACATAAGATCCTGTGATAAGTACACTATGAACACAAACCCAGATGAGGACAGTGTCCTTAAGAAGTCAGTGACTGATGATTACAAACCTTTCGTTAATTTTTCAATATGCTTCTGGAGCTCAATGTCCACATTAAAATGAACATTTGTATCTTCTTTTCTTGAAGCCACAGGAGTATCTTGCACAGAAGTTAAATCTATGCCATTCAGATCTGGAGAAACAAATAAGTTTCTGCTTACGAGCATTCACATATACAGAGTGAAAATCTGAAAACTGCCAAGGTTACAGTTCCTAAAGAGGCATGGAAAGAGCTGAGAGGAGAGTCTCAAGCTAAGAGTTTCCTATTTGGTGTGAGCAAGTGCCTGAGAACTGCTGAAGTTCATGGGGTATGTGGCGAGAGATGAAAACAGACTGGATAGGAGACTTCATGAAGGGGAGAAGGAATCCTTGCCATGCATGGCCAAGTGGACAAAGCTTGTAGAAGATAAAACTGGATCTTCATAGTGAAGTGGTAAAAAGAACTGTTTTCCTTATGAAATAGCCCACTATATTGTTCTGTGCAAAAAAATTCTGGAGCATATAATCTGCCACCATGGAGCCCTGCCATTAACTTATAACTTTGATCAATATATGGCTTATTTAGAAAAGCCTTTAAACCTAACCTTATCACAATTTCCATGTTATAGTCAAGACCGAAACCCCACACTTTGAGCTAACATGTTCTGATCTGACCCCGCCCACCTTTCCTCTCTCCCTCCCTCCTCCTCCCTTTCCCCCTTTAAGAAGGGAATAGGGAGTGGGTAGGGAAAAACTGTGGAATGAGCCCAAACTAACTTTCCAATGCACACATGTGAATATACTATAAAGAAACTCATCATTTTGTATATCCATAAGATACTAATTTTTTAAAAATGTAAATAAATAGATCAGTAAAGTGAAAGGGAACAGTGGGAGGGAGGATGGAGAGAGTAAGGGAAATAAATTAGAGCAAATTATATTCCATGCATTTATAATTATGTCAAAATGAATCTAATGTCAAGAATAACTATTATGAACAAAAAGAATAATGACTTCACTGATGTTATAAAATGCATTCTCATAAACCATTCAATTGAGAGAAGTGAATAAGGAAAGTAAAACAGAATGTACTAAAAGGTGAAAAATGTTAACACTGTGTAAACATAAGTCTTTCCCAAAATTGTTCTCAGTTTTTGAAAAGCCACAAAATATTCTTGTTCCTTATTTTGTCTAGCTTACAAAACCAGGTGGCCGACTACCCTTCCCCTAGCGGTCAGGCTGACCCAAAACTCAAAAATATGCTTTGTATGTAACTTTATATGTTAACCAATCAGAAGAGCGCTGTAAAACCTCTCTTAACTTGTATGTATTTCATTATAAAAACCCTGCTAAATCTGGGCTCGGGGCCTCTTAGCGTCACCGGTTACCGAGTGCGCATAGGACCAAGCTTGAGCTTGCTAATAAATGACTCTTTGTTGCTTGCATTGACCAAGGACTCTGGTGGTCTTTCTGGGGGTCCCAAGCCATGGGGCACAACAGTACAATTCAACATCTCACCAACTATAACAATTATTAAAAGTGGTAGCTGTTCCAGGTGTCTCTAGAAATATGTACAAACACACAAGTAGAAACAGTTTGATAAAACAGGAGTATTTTGCACATGCTATTTTAAAATAAAATTGTTGAAATTTGCAGAAATTTCACAGCAGCAATGAAAATCTGAAGGGAAACTGAAAAAAAGGTTGAACTTCAGAACAATGTTTTCTCCCTGTAAAAAAACATAGTTCTTCTTTTTTAAATTCAATGTTGTTGTATTTGTAATAGTAGAATGTATTACAATTCATAACACACATATACAGCCTCTTTTTACATAACACTGTATACAAATTATATTCATACTATTCATGTCTTCAATCATGCATTTAGGATAATGATATAAATCTTATTATACCACCTTTTCTTTCCCCCCCATACTCCCTAGCTCCCTCACTTCTCCTCCCTCCCCTTTGACTATTCTAGTGTTCCTCTAATCTTCCTTGTACCCCAACACTCAACACCACTGTGAATCTGCCTCCTTATATCAGAGAAAACATTTGGTATTTGGATTTTTGATACTAACTTCACTTAGCATTATATTCTCCAACTTCATCCATTTACCTGCAAATGCCATTATTTTATTTTCTTTTATTGCTGAGTAAAATTCCATTGTGTGTATATACCACATTTTCTTAATCTACTCATCTACTGAGGGACATCTAGGTTGGTTCCACAACCTAGCTATTGTGAGTTGTGCAGCTACAAACATTGAGATAGCTGTGTCACTGTAATATGCTGTTTTTAAGTCCTTTGGGAATAGTCCCAGGAGTGGGATGGCTGGGTCATAGGGTGGTTCTATTCCCATTTTTCCAAGAAATCTCCATAGTGCTTTCCAAAACGGTTGCACCATTTTGCAGTCCCACCAGCAATGTATGAGTGTGCCTTTTTCCCCACATCCTCTCCAACATTTATTGTTGTTTGTGTTCTTAATAGCTGCCATTCTGACTGGTGTGAAATGATATCTTAGGGTAGTTTTGATTTGCATCTCTGTAATTGCCAGTGATGTTGAGCATTTTTCCATGTATTTGTTGATTGATTGTATATCTTCTTCTGAGAAGTGTCTGTTCAGTTCTTTTGCCCATTTATGTATTGGAATATTTGTTTTGTTGGTGTTGAATTTTTTGAGTTCTTTATATATTCTAGAAATTAGTGCTCTGTCTGATGTGCATGTATTAAATATTTGTATCCAGTTAGTTGGCTCTCTATTCACCTCACTGATTGTTTCTTTTGCTGAGAAGAAGCTTTTTAGTTTGAATCTATTTCATTCATTAATTCTTGATACTAATTCTTGCGCTACAGGATTCTTATTAAGGAACTTGGGGCCTAATCTGACATGTTGGAAATTGGAGCTTACTTTTTCTTCTATTAGGCTTATTATGTCTGGTCTAATTCCTAGGTCCCTGATCCACTTTGAATTGAATTTTGTGCATAGTGAGAGATAAGGGTTTAATTTCACTTTGGTGCATATGGATTTCCAGTTTTCCCAGCACTATTTGTTGAAGAGGCTGTCCTTTCTCCATTGTACATTTTTGGCGCCTTTGTCTAATATAAGATAGCTGAAATTATATGTATTAGCCTCTGTGTCCTCAATTCTGTACCATTGGTCTACCCGACTGTTTTGATGCCAATACCATGCTGTTTTTGTTACTATTGCTCTATAGTATAATTTAAAGTCCGGTATGGTGATGCCCCCTGCTTCACTTTTCTTGCTCAGGATTGCTTTGGCTATTCTGGGTCTCTTATTTTTCCAGATGAATTTCATGACTGCTTTTTCTATTTCTTTGAAGAATCACATTGGGATTTTGATTGGAATTGCATTAAATCTGTATAATGCTTTTGGTAGTATGGACATTTTGACAATATTTATTCTGCCTATCCACGAACAAGGAAGGTATTTCCATCTTCTGAGGTCTTCTATAATTTCTTTCTTTAGTGTTCTATAATTTTCTTTAAAGAGGTCTTTCACCTCTTTCATTAAGTTGATTCCCAGGGTTTTTTTTTTTTTTTTTTTTTTTTTTTTTTTTTTTTTTTTTTGCTATTGTAAATGGGGTAGTTTTCATCATTTCCCTTTCAGGGGATTTTTCACTGGTGTACAAAAATGCCTTTGACTTATTTGTATTGATTTTGTATCCTGCTGCTTTGCCGAATTCATTTACTAGTTGTAAAAGTTTTCTGGTAGAGTTTTTGGGGTCTTCTATGTATATTATCATGTCATCGGCAAATAGAGCTAATTTGAGCTCTTCTTTTCCTATGTGAATCCCTTTAATTTATTTCGTCTGTCTAGTTGCTGTGGCCAGAGTTTCAAGTACTATGTTAAATAACAGTGGTGAAAGGGGGCACCCCTGTTTTGTTCCAGTTTTTAGAGGGAATGCTTTCAATTTTTCTCCATTTAAAATAATGTTAGCCTGGGCCTTTGCATATATACCTTTTATAATGTTGAGATATGTTCCTGTTCTTCCTAGTTTTTCTAGTGTTTTGAACATAAGGGGTGTTGTATTTTGTCGAATGCTTTTTCTGCATCTATTGAGATGATCATATAGTTTTTAATCTTTAAGTCTATTGATGTGATGTATTATGTTAATTGATTTCCGTATGTTGAACCAACCTTGCATCCCTGGGATAAATCCCACTTGATCATGGTGCACTATCTTTTTTTAAAAATTATTTTTTATTCTAAGATGTTATAAATGACAGCAGAATGCATTACATTTCATATTACACATATAGAGCACATTTTTACAAATCTCTGGTTGTATGCAAAGTATATTCACACCATTTGTAAGCTGCCTGTCATGGCCAGCCACGGTGCCACGGGAGAAAAACTCGGAGGCAGAGTAAAGCTATTACTACTTTTACTTCTACTTTCTTAGAGAGAGCTTAGAGAGGGAAAGAAAGATTTTTCTTCTTAGCTTAGAGAGAAAGAAAGATAGAGCTTAGCTTCTTGTCTTCTTGTCTTCTTAGCTTAAAGCTTCTTTAGCTTAGAGAGAAAGAAAGATAGATAGAGCTTAGCTTAGAGAAAGATTATTTTTTAGCTTCTTGTCTTCTTGTCTTCTTTCTTCTTTCTTCCTCGGGAGCCTCGGCCTAACTCTGACCAGTCATTACTTCTATCTGGTTTCTCTTCTGTAACCGCTCTGCCTACGTTCTGGCCGCTCTGATTCTCCGACCAGAACTCTTCTTCTGACCGACCGAGCTACTGCACGACTGACTGAATGAATTCTCCGTTCTCCTAACTCAGACCGCTTTCACCCGGTTATATACCTTCAGCTTTGCGGGTGCCTACAGGTGCGTCACATACATATCAGGTGGAACTTATGGCTTCCAGCTAGCTGCAACAGCCCTTCCTAATTAGGGCTCCTTCAACCATTCGTGACTTCATACATGCACTTAGGGTAATTATATCCATCTCATTCTACCATCTTTTTTTTCCCTTCACCCTTTTGCCCCCTCCCTTCCCCTCCCTCCCCATTGGCCATTCTAGTGTTCCTCTAATCCTCCTATGCTCCCCATCCCAACCCAACTGTGAATTGGCCTCCTTATATCGGACAAAACATTTGGCATTTGGCTTTTTGGGATTGGCTAACTTCACTTAGCATTATATTCTCTAACTCCATCCATTTTCCTGCAAATGCTATGATATTATTCTGTCTTATTGCTGAGTAATATTCCATTGTGTGTATATACCACATTTTCTTCATCCATTCATCTACTGAAGGGCATCTAGGTTGGTTCCACAGTTTAGCTATTGTGAATTGTGCTGCTATAAACATTGATGTGGCTGTGTCCCTGTAGTATGCTGTTTTCATGTCTTTGGGGTAAAGACCAAGGAGTGGGATAGCTGGGTCATAAGGTGGTTCCATTCCAAGTTTTCCAAGGTATCTCCATACTGCTTTCCATATTGGCTGCACCATTTTGCAGTCCCACCAACAATGTATGAGTGTGCCTTTTTCTCCACATCCTCTCCAACATTTATTGTTGTTTGTGTTCTTAATAGCTGCCATTCTGACTGGTGTGAGATGAAATCTTAGAGTGGTTTTGATTTGCATTTCTCTAATTGCCAGAGAGGTTAAACATTTTTTCATGTATTTATTGATTGATTATATATCTTTTTCTGAGAAGTGTCTGTTCAGTTCCTTGGCCCATTTATTGATTGGGTTATTATTTTTTTTTTTTGGTGTCATGATTTTTGAGTTCTTTATATATTCTAGAGATTAGTGCTCGATCTGATGTGCTTGTGGTAAAAATTTGTTCCCAATTAGTAGGCTCTCTGTTCACTTCACTGATTGTTTCTTTTGCTGAAGAAGAAGCTTTGTAATTTGAGTCTATCCCATTTATTAATTCTTGGTATTAATTCTTGTGCTACAGGATTCTTATTAAGGAACTTGGGACCTAATTCAACATGTTGGAGATTAGAGCTTACTTTTTCTTCTATTAGGTGTAGTGTCTCTGGTCTAATTCCTAGATCCTTGATCCACTTTGAGTTTTGTGCATGGTGAGAGAAATAGGTTTAATTTCATTTTATTGCATATGGATTTCCAGTTTTCCCAGCACCATTTGTTGAAGAGGCTATCTTCAATGTACATTTTTGGCACCTTTGTCTAATATAAGATAACTGAAATTATATGTGTTAGTCTCTGTGTCCTCTATCCTGTACCATTGGTCTACTGGCCTATTTTGGTGACAATACCATGCTGTTTTTGTTACTATTGCTCTGTAGTATAATTTAAGGTCTGGTACAGTGATGCCACCTGCTTCACTCCTCTTACTAAGGATTGCTTTAGCTATTCTGGATCTCTTATTTTTCCAGATGAATTTCATGACTGCTTTTTCTATTTCTATGAGGAATGTCATTGGGATTTTGATTGGCATTGCATTAAATCTGTATAGTGCTTTTGGTAGTATGGTCATTTTGACAATATTAGTTCTGCCTACCCAAGAACAGGGTAGATCTTTCCATCTTCTAAGGTCTTCCATAATTTCTTTCTTTAGTGTTCTGTAGTTTTCATTGTAGAGGTCTTTCATGTCTTTGGTTAAGTTGATTCCCAAGTATTTTACTTTTTGATGCTATTGTAAATGGGGTAGTTTTCCTCATTTCCCTTTCAGAGGATTTGTCACTGATATACAGAAATGCCTTAGGTTTATGGGTGTTGATTTTGTATCCTGCTACTTTGCTGAATTCATTTATGAGTTCTAGAAGTTTTCTGGTGGAATTTTTTGGGTCTTCTAGGTATAAAATCATATCATCAGCAAATAATGATAATTTGAGTTCTACTTTACCTATCTGTATCCCTTTAATTTCTTTACTCTGTCTTATTGCTCTGGCCAGCATTTCAATTACTATGTTGAATAGAAGTGGTGAAAGAGGGCATCCCTGTCCTGTTCCAGTTTTTAAAAGGAATGCTTTCAATTTTTCTCCATTTAGAATAATGTTGGCCTGGGGATTAGCATATATGGCTTTTATGATGTTGAGATATGTTCCAGTTATCCCTAGTTTTTCTAGTGTTTTGAGCATGAAGGTGTACTGTATTTTGTCAAATGCTTTTTCTGCATCTATTGAGATAATCATATGGTTCTTATATTTGAGTCTATTGATGTGGTGAATTAATTTATTGTTTTCTGTATGTTGAACCATCCTTGCATCCCAGGAATGAACCCCACGTGATCGTGGTGTATTATATTTTTATATGTTTCTGTATCCGTTCTGCTAGAATTTTATTGAGAATTTTTGCATCTATGTTCATTAAAGATATGGGTCTGAATTTTATTTTTTTATTTATTTATTTATTTTTTTGGATGTGTCTTTGCCTGGTTTGGGGATCACGGTGATGTTGGCCTCATAGAATGAGTTTGGAAGTACTCCCTCTTTTTCTATTTCCTGAAATAAATTGAAGAGCATTGGTATCAGTTCTTCTTTGAAGGTCTTATAGAACTCAGCTGTGTATCCATCTGGTCCTGGGCTTTTCTTGGTTGGTATGCTTCTGATGGCATCTTCTATTTCATCACTTGAAATTGGTCTGTTCAAATTATGTATATCCTCCTGCTTAAGTGTGGGCACATCATACAACTCCAGAAATTTGTCGATGCCTTCAGTGTTTTGTATTTTGTTGGAGTACAGGTTTTCAGAATAATTTTGAATTATTTCCTGTATTTCCGTAGTGTTTGTTGTGATATTTCCTTTTTCATTGCATATATTAGTGATTTGAGTTATCTCTCTCCTTCTCTTTGTTAGCCTGGACAAGGGTCTGTCAATTTTATTTATTTTTTCAAAGAACAAACTTTTTGTTTTGTCAATTTTTTCAATTGTTTCTTTGGTTTCAATTTCATTAATTTCAGCTCTGATTTTTATTATTTCCTGTCTTCTACCACTTTTGGTGTTGGTTTGTTCTTCTTTTTCTAGAGCTTGAGATGCAATTTTAAGTCATTTATTTGTTGACTTTTTCTTCTTTTGAGAAATGAACTCAATGCAATGAACTTTCCTCTTAGAACTGCCTTCATAGTGTCCCAGAGATTTCAATATGTTGTGTCTGTGTTCTCATTCACCTCTAAGAATTTTTCAATCTCCTCTTCGATGTCATCTGCAACCCATTGTTCATTCAGTAGCATATTATTTAGTCTCCAGGTGTTGGAGTAGCTTTTATTTCTTATTTTATCATTGATTTCTAATTTCATTCCATTATGGTCAGATAGAATGCAGGGTAGAATCTCAACTTTTCTGTATTTGCTCAGAGTTGTTTTGTGGCCTAGTATATGGTCTATTTTAGAGAAGGTTCCATGTGCTGCTGAGAAGAAAATGTATTCACTTGTTGAAGGATGAAATATTCTATATAAGTCAGTTAAGTCTAAGTAGTTTATTGTATTTTTGAGTTCTATAGTTTCTTTGTTCAGCTTTTTTTGGAAGATCTATCCAGTGGTGAAAGGGGTGTGTTAAAGTCACCCAGAATTATTGTTTGTGGTCAATTTGACTCTTAAACTTCAGGAGAGTTTGTTTGATGAACATGGATGCTCCATTGTTTGGGGCATATATATTTATAATTGTTAAGTCTTGTTGGTGTATGGTTCCCTTGAGCAGTATATAGTGTCCTTCTTTATTTCTTTTGATTGACTTTAGCTTGAAGTTTACTTTATTTGATATGAGGATGGAAACCCCTGCTTGTTTCCTCTGTCCATATGAGTGGTAGGATTTTTCCCAACCTTTTGTCCTCAGCCTATGGATGTCTTTTCCTATGAGATGAGTCTCTTGGAGGCAGCATATTGTTGGGTCTGTTTTTTTGATCCAATCTGCTAATCTATGTTTTTTGATTGGTGAGTTTAGGCCATTAATATTCAGAGTTATTATTGAGATGTGTTTTGTATTCCCAGCCATTTTTATTTCTGGTAATTACCTTGACATGGTTTCTCTTCTGATTGTTCTTTCCCTTTAGTGTAATACCTCCCTCTGTTGATTTTCATCATTGTTTTTCTCTTCCTCTTCATGGAATATTTTGCCGAGGATGTTCTGTAGTGCTGGCTTTCTACTTGTAAATTCTCTTAACTTTTGTTTATCATGGAAGGTTTTCATTTTGTCCTCAAATCTAAAGCTTAATTTTGCTGGGTATAAGATTCTTGGTTAGCATCCCTTTTCCTTCAGAGCGTGGAATATGTTGTTCCATGATCTTCTAGCTTTGAGTGTCTGAATTGAAAAATCTGCTGTGATACGAATTGGTCTCCCCCTATATGTGATTTGATTCCTCTCTTTTGTGGCCTTTAAAATTCTATCCTTGTTCTGTATGCTAGGCATTTTTATTATAATGTGTCTTGGTGTAGATCTGTTGTAATTTTGTACATTTGGTGTCCTATAAGCCTCTTGTATTTGGTTTTCCAATTCATTCTTCATGCTTGGGAAATTTTCTGATATTATCTCATTAAAGAGGTTGTGCATTCCTTTGGTTTGAAATTCTGTGCCTTCCTCTATCCCAATTATTCTTATATTTGGTCTTTTGATGCTGTCCCGTACTTCTTGGATGTTCTGTTCATGGGTTCTTACTATCTTCATTGTGTGGTCAACTTTATTTTCAAGATTATATACTTTGTCTTCATTGTCTGAGGTTCTTTCTTCCAGTTGATCTAGTCTGTTGGTGATGCCTTCAATTGTGTTTTTTATTTGGTTAATTGTTTCCTTCATTTCAAGGATTTCTGACTTTTTTTTCAGAGTTTCGATCTCTTTTTTGAAGTAATCTTTTGCTACCTGTATTTGCTCTCTTATGTCTTTGTTGTAGTGGTCAATTTTTGCCTGTATTTGCTCATTTAGGTCATTCTTTGATTCACAGATCATTTTAATTATCAACCTTCTGAACTCCTTCTCTGACATTTCATCAACTTCGCTGAGCATGGGTTCTGTTATTGTAGAATCCTGGTTTGTTTGGGGTATTTTCCTCCCCTGTTTTTTCATGATGTCTATTTGCTTTACTTTTTGCAGTGTAGATCTGAGTTATTACAGATTCTTCCCTATATTTTTTAATACCCTTGCAGGTTGTCTGTGCCTCCCTTTAGCGCTGGACTATCAGAATCTGCCGCTGACCCTCAAAGTATGCTACCTGAAGCTGGGTTCACACTGGTTGGCACGGGCCGAACTGGTTGAGTCTGAGCTCCTGTGGTGGTCTGGGGCTACCTGCAATGGGGTGAAGCTCAGTGGGACTGCCCTGGGCTGGCCTGGGCTCAGGCCAAGTTGGCAGGTCTGTCCTTGCTGTCTCCTGCTCTGGGGTGGAAGCCGGCGGGACTGGATGGAGCCTGGGCCTGGCGGCACTCTGATGTAGGACCCTGGGACTGCCCCAGGCCTGCCTGCACTCTAAGCAGATTTGGTGGGTCTGTCCTTACTGTCTCCTGCTCTGGGGTGGAGGTCAGCGGGACTGGATGGAGCCTGGGCCTGGCAGCACTCTGATCGCACTATCTTTTTGATATGTTTTTGTATTTGATTTGCCAGGATTTTGTTGAGAATTTTTGCATCTATGTTCATTAAAGATATTGGCCTGAAGTTTTCCTTTTTGGCTATGTCTTTGCCTGGCTTTGGAATTAGTGTAATATTGGCCTCATAGAAAGAGTCTGGGAGAGCTCCCTCTTTTTCTATTTCTTGAAATAAGTTGAAGAGCAATGGTATTAGTTCTTCTTTGAAGGTCTTGTAGAACTCAGCTGTAAAGCCATCAGGCCCTGGGCTTTTTCTAGCTGGTAGTTTTTTGATGGTGTCTTCTATTTGATCACTTGAAATTGATCTATTTAAATTGTGCATATCCTCCAGATCCAGTTTGGGCAATTCGTATGACTCTAGGAATCTGTCAATGTCTTCAATATTTTCTATTTTATTAGAGTACAAGTTTTCAAAGTAATTTCTAATTATCCTCTGTATATCTGAGGTGTTTGTTGTGATATTTCCTTTTTCATCACGAATGTTAGTGATTTGAGATTTTTCTCTCCTTTTTGTTAGTATCACAAAGTGTCTGTCAATTTTATTTATTTTTTTTCAAAGAACCAACTTTTAGTTTTGTCAATTCTTTGAATTGTTTCTTTAGTCTCAATTTCATTAATTTCAGCTCTGATTTTAATTATTTCCTGTCTTCTACTGCTCTTGGTGTTGGTCTGTTCTTCTTTTTCTAGTGCTTTGAGGTGTGATGTTAAGTCATTTATTTGTTGTTGTTTTTTTTCCTTTTGAGGAACGAACTCAGTGCAATGAATTTTCCCCTTAATACTGCCTTCATAGTGTCCCAGAGATTTCTATATGATGTATCTGTGTTCTCATTTACCTCTCAAAATTTTTTAATCTCCTCCTTGATGTCTTCTTCAACCCCTTGTTCATTAAGTAGCATGTTGTTTAGCTTCTAGTTGTTGAAGTAATATTTTTAATTTCTTGTTTTATCATTAATTTGCTATTTCATCCCATTATGGTCTGATAGAATGCAGGGTAGTATCTCTGCTTTTTTATATTTGCTAAGGGTTGCCTTGTGGCATAATATATGGTCTATTTTGGAAAAGGAGCCTTGTGCTGCTGAGAAGAAAGTGTATTCGCTTACTGAGGGATCAAATATTCTATATATGTCCATTAGGTCTAAGTTATTAATTGTTTTAATGAGGCCTAAAATTTCTTTATTTAGCTTTTGTTTGGATGATCTATCCAGTGGTGATAGAGGCATGTTGAAGTTCCCTAGGATAACTGTGTTATGATCTATTTTACTCTTGAACTTGAGAAGGGTTTGTTTGTTGAATGTAGGTGCTCTATTATTTGGGGCATATAGATTTATAATTGTTATATCTTGTTGATGAATGGTTCCCTTAATCAGTAAGAAATATCCATCTTTGTTCTTTTTGATTAACTTTGGCTTGAAGTCTACCTTATTTGATATGAGAATGGAAACCTCTGCTTGCTTCCATGGCCCATGTGAGTGGTAAGATTTTTCCCAGCCTTTCACCTTCAGTCTATTAATGTCTTTTTCTATGAGGTGGGTTTCTTGGAGACAGCATATTGTTGGGTCATTTATTTTAATCCAGTCTGACAATCTGTGTCTTTTGAATGGTGAATTTAGGCCATTAACATTCAAGGTTATTATTGAGATGTGATTTGTATTCCCATCCATTTTTATTTGTTTATGGTATTTAACTCGATTTGGTTTCTCCTCTGGTTGGTAATTCCTTTAGTTCAATATCTCCATTTGTTGATTTTCATTACTATTTTTCTTTTCTTCTTCATGGAATATTTTGCCCAGGATGTTCAGAAGTTCTGGCTTTCAAGTTGTGAACTCTTTTAACTTTGGTTTGTCGTGGAACGTTTTTATTTCATCTTCGAATCTAAAGCTTAATTTTGCTGGGTATAAGAATCTTTGTTGACATCCATTTTCTTTCAGAGCTTGAAATATATTATTCCAGGATCTTCTATCTTTTAAGGTCTGGATTGAAAAATCTTAACATAGTCTAATTGGTTTCCCCCTATATGTAATCTGCTTCCTTTCTCTTATGGCTTTTAATATTCTCTCCTTGTTCAGTATAGTAGGCATTTTCATTATGATGTGCCTTGGTGTGGATCTGTTGTGATTTTGTACATTTGGTGTTTGGTAAGCCTCTTGGACTTGGTTTTCCCATTCATTCCTCAAGTTTGGAAAATTTTCTGCTATTATTTCATTGAATAAATTATTCATTCCTTTGGCTTGGAATTCTGCTCCTTCTTCTACCCCAATCACTCTTAAATTTGGTCTTTTTATGTTGTCCCAAATTTCTTGAATGTTTTGTTCTTGATTTTTGACCATTTTTACTGTGTTCTCTGCATTTTTTTTCCAGATTGTATATTTTGTCTTTATTATCTGAGGTCCTTTATTCCAGGTGGTCTAATCTATTGGTGATGTTTTCAATAGAGCATTTAATTTGCTTTATTGCTTCTTTCATTTCCAGAATTTCTGTTTGGTTTCTCTTTAGAACCTCTATTTCTCTATTGAAGTAGTCTTTTGCTTCTTGTATTTGTTTATGAAGTTCTTTGTCAAAGTAATCTTTTACTACCTGTATTTGCTCTCTCACCTCCTTCTTGAATTCATCCTTGAGCTCCATAATCATTTGGATTATGTATTTCCTGAATTCCTGTTTTGTCATTAGATCTAATGTGCTTGCCAAGGAATCTGCAAAGGAGGTATGTTGATTTGTTTGGGACATTTTCTTCCCTTGTTTTTTCCTATTGCTTATGTGTCTTTTCTTTTAGCACTGTGGAACCCTGACTTTTTTTGTTTTTACCTTTAGGCCTAATGATGCTTTTGTTGTACAATGCTATCAGCTCCCCTTATATATACTTTACACCTTAAAACCAGACATTTTATATTCAGTTAATCACAATTTGGTCACAATTTACAGAGTTAGATAATTTAGATATTGCCTCCAATATATTCTGAGTGATTGTAATGGGGTTTATTATTTCAGATATTGGGCACAAAGGTGATATGTTTAGGAGGAAGGAGGGAAGGATATTGCTCCCCCCCCTTCAGGAGTGTAATAATAGAAATCTATGGAAGTAGTTTAATAGCAGAAGAGGGAGGAAAGGAATTAGGGTGTACAGTTAAGTGTGAAGACCAATGTGTATTTCAGCTAGGCTTATGCAAATATTGAGAGAAATTAGAAAATGGCTTTGTAGTAAGAATTAGTGAAAGAGAGAAGACAGAGTGAGTCAAAAAAGAGAGAGGTGACTATATAAAACACCCATTTGATGTATTATTCAGTTGCCCCAGTTTTAAGATTCCAAGTTCTTGTATATAACTTGTTTTCTTCTCTGTTGAGAATGTAGGGGCAGGGTGTAGATAGGAAAGATGAGGGAATAAGGAATGAGAGACAAGAGGGAATGAAAATGGGAAAGAGGAAAAAAGAAGAGAAAAAAAGAAAAAAGAAAAACAATACAAAACAAAAACAACAACTACGACAATCACATCAACAAACAAACAAAAACCACAAAGTTGAATTCACAAGTCTCAATTAGGCAGCTTATTCTCTTCCTCTCTCAGTCTGTTAAGTTAGCTGTTGAGCAGATCTGCACTGGCTGATGCGGAGAATTTGTGGATGGGGTCAAGTCTTTGTACCTGGCTAGCGAGGAGTGATGCTGGGGATGGGTCTCTGTGTGGAGTCTACTTCCTGTGCTCTTCCTCTGTTGAAGGGTCACAGAGGGTCATCACGCTGGACTTGTGTTCCCCTGCTGTCTGTTGAAGATCCTCCCAGTCTTGGGTTCCTCCATGCCTGTTCACCAGTCTCCGTGCAGCTTTCTCTGGGGCTTTACTGCTGAGGGTCACGTCCGGCCAGGTGTGGATTTGAACTGGTGTTGTCGTCCTGCAGTCTCCTGTGGTCTCCCAGCACTAATCCCGCCGGCTGTTTTTGCTGGCTTCACGCTGGCGTGCAGAGTCTGTTTGGGGTTGCAATCACAGCGTGGTCTCCTTGCGCTGCTTTGTTCCACACTGCCTGTGCTCTGCCCAGGCAGTACTGCAGAAGCCATGTGGCTCTAGCCGCTGCAGACAGCTTGTCTCGCTCTCTCCCCCCCAATCGCGATCAGGGTATTCAAACCATCCAGGAGAAGGGTATTTTCAGCCTATAGAGTGAAAAGCAATTTATCTGCTTTGTTGGATTCTTTCCATGGAGCCGCCCTGAAGAGTGGCTTTTTCTAATCCTCCATCTTGGATCCTCCCCCTGCGAGATAAAAAACAAAACAAACAAAAAAAAAAAAACAAAAAAAAAACCACACATAGTTCTTAATTGCTCTTGTAATAGTCACGTTTCATCTTTTCCCCTAATTTCAAGATTCCTCCATTTTCCTTTTCCTTTTGATATTCTTTGTCTAGATTTATTTCTCTCAACAAAGGTTTATTTTCTACATAAAAGCCTTGCATTTCTTTTGTGAAATTTTTAATAAGGTTCTTGATATTATTTAATACTACTATAAGTAGTATAATAGTTTATTTTCTAAGCAACTGTTACTTGTTTGAGATAGAATTGATTTGTCTGTACAGATTTTATATCCAGGAACTACATTATCTTATTAATGAGTTATTAATAGGGTTTTTGCATATTCTCTATATATTCATAAATATGCAAATAAAGAACATCCCCCCTTTTATATTTTCTTTTTCTTGTCCTAGTTCAGTAGCTAAGACTTCCAAAACAATGCTGATGGAAAGAAGTAATGGACCCCCTTGTTTTGTTCAAATTCACCACTAAATGATTTTTGGCTATAAATGTCGTGTAGCCATGTTTTATCAAGTTAAGGATGTTCTTCTGTTCTTTGCCAAGAATTGTTTAAAATCAGAACTGTATTTTGAACTTAACTGAAAACTTTTTCTTCATTGTTGACAAGATTATGAAATCTTTCCCCTTAATCTGCTAATGTGAACGACCTTGATAAATTCTGCTAACTTAACAATATATTTTGAAAAATCACTCATTAGTTCATGGAGATTTTCTGAATTATTTTCTACAGTATCCTATGTATCATAGTTTATTCAGTCAACCTTCACATGACAGTTATATTATTTCTAATTTTTTATCATTATAAAAAACACCCCAACAGAGAATCTGGTGTATATGCAAGTGTCCCCTCACCCCCTGCCTTTTTCCTGTATTATTGAGGGTGCATGTTCAGAGTAAATTCCCAGGAATGGGATTGCTAAGGGAAAAAAAAAGTGTGTACTTATATTGTTGTTAGAGACTGTTCAATTCCCCTCCAAAGGGACTATACCATTTTTTTCTATTCCCACCACTGATTAATAAGCACCTATTTCCTTTATGACTCAGCAACAGTAACTTTAATTTATATGTTTTTTTTTTTTTTTTTTTTTTTTTTTTTGTGGTATCGGGGATTGAACTCAGGGGCACTCAACCACTGGGTCACATCCCCAGACCTTTCTTGTATTTTATTCAGAGACAGGGTCTCACTGAGTTGCTAAGTGCCTTGCTATTGCTGAGGCTGGCTTTGAACTCAGGATCCTCCTGCCTCAGCCTCCCAAAGTGCTGGGATTACAGGCGTGCGCCACCGCGCCTGGCAAATTTATATGTTTTTTAAACTAAAAGTGAAGTTGAGTATCTTTTGACATGTTTAAGGGATATTTTTAAATGTGTGTGTGTCACACTGTCTGTTCCTCTCTTTAAACCAATTTTCTAATGTATTCTGCTTTGGTTATTACAATTAAATTTTTTTCTTTATATATATATTTTTTTCTTTAAGAAAAAATACTTATATATGTAAATAAATATATGTGTGTGTATATATATATATATATATATTTTTTTCTTTCTTTAAGAATGTTGGGCTAGGATGTAAGTTCAGTGGCAAAATGTCTGCCTTGCATTCACAAAATCCTGGTTTTGGACCCCCAGTTCAAAAAAAAAAAAAAAAAAAAAAACCAAAAAGTAAATAAATGAGATTAAAAAAAAAAAAAACACAAGAATGTTACCTCTTTTATGTTTTATGTCTTACTTCCTTTACTACTTTTTTTTGACAGTCAAAAGATGATTGCTTTACAACTTTCAAAGTCAATTTGAGAGTCTTTTTTATGTTAATTTTTTTTTCCCAATTAGATATTAAAATTGTTTTTACTTTGGGATGAGTCAATTTTATAACTTGTCATCATCTAGGTGTTTCAGTTGAAATGATAGGACTTACCAACAATCTTTTTGCCTGAGACTACACAGTAAGGTTTGATGCAACAATTATGTTTCTAACAATTTAATATGGAGGCAGTGATTTCAAGTCTGAATTTCATGTTTAATTCAGCATAGAATGTCAAACATTGTGCTCCATGATAAAGGAAGCTGACTGTAATTAAGACCATATGTTACATAGAAAGGTTCTATTTAAGGTGTTTCACAATGATCTAAGATGTACTCTCTCTGCATGGTCAACTCCTACATACCCAGTGAGTTCTATATCTGGCTAGATTTATTGAACTCCCTCAGCCCTTCTTTTTTTCCAACCTGTAACACTGGTGCACATATCTAACCATAATGATGTGCTTTTGGCTCTGTCTTACTGACTACACAATGAGCATCCTAAAAGGTGTGGGAACTGTTCCTTTTATATGTATGTACAAGTAATAGACAGATCTTTGTTGAAGAAATATTTTATTGAATTATGACTGAATTTCCAGTTCTAGGGGTTATTATGCTCTAGTAAACAAATGGCTAGAAAATCTATATCAATGAATAAAGGAATAATAAACATAAAAGAAGATCAAATACTAAAATAATCTCATACCATCTATAGCTCCCAGGTTAGATGAGAAAGGCAGCATGTTTGTGCATCAAGGATAAAACCATGATAGTTGTAAACTGAGGCAATGCATTAACAGGAAGATTTCTAAATGAAGAATTAACATGTCCAATTACATAGTGCAATATGAGAACAAGTCAACTACATTCTTAAAATTCAATAACTAACTAGGATAAGAAAGAAATCATTGCACTAGGATAAGTGCAGTGCTGCACTTATCCTAGTGCAGCAAAAAAAAGAAATCACTGCACTAGGATAAGAAAGAAATCCAGTGTAAGCTATGCTTTTCCAGCTAGATCATCTACTGTCAGATCTAGAACAAAGATCAGAATAAATTTTCTTCCACATGGAATTGCTGCATAAATAAGAAATAGCTAACATTTGTTAAGTATTTGTGATGTGCCAGGTACTATCCTAATCCTCTCCCTACATTTACTCATCTAATCCTCACAACAATAGTATAGTTCCATGTTTCAGAGGTAAAAAGTGAGGCATAGAAAAGTAAATTATCCATAATCACATAGAAGTTTGGCCACAGAGTCCATGGATTAAAATATCTTTGTGAGGCCACTATTTCTGCCTCATGCTTTTCAATATGGAAAGCTCTACATGGCTACAGCTGTCCAAACCAAGATTTCTTAGATTTTTCTGGAATCCCAGGGATGTCACTGAGCTGTCACTAAGAACTCCAAGTAAGGGAGTGATTAGAAAAGAGTAACATTTGAACTTTGTGCACTGGACAATGCACATTCACAGGAATGGACACAGACTGGGCAGCCCAGACAGCAATATGATAGGCCTTTGACACTCATATGGCAGTGATCAGCAGGACTATGTTCATTTGGTTAATTCCATTTTCAATTTTTACTGCAAGACAAAAGAAGCCATTGGTAGCTGGTGAGCTCCAAGTTGTACTGAAGACAGGAAGCACATCTTTTTCTGACTTACCTGCCCCAAACATCTCTTATGCACCATCAGAGCAAGCATGCTCTCACTGGTGTCAAAGAGAGTTGGAGGGAATTTCTCAATTCAGTGTGATTTCTGATGAAGAGATATAGGACCTGGGAGAGGAAAAATCTGAGCCTAAGCCTAAAGACAACTCTGATAAGGTAATGACAATGAATTACAAGGTTTGGAACCATTTCACCACACTATTGAATTTGGGGACACCAAAAAGTCCATCTTGGTGATGGAAACTGTTTATTAACAGGTGGTACTTGGGCAAAAACTCAAGTTGCTGTATTTCACTGTGCTTCATCAGTGGAAAACAATTTATGAAGGTAGCTATGGATCCCCCAAATGGCTGTTTGTTAAACACAGACAAGTTCGCTCAAGAATGTTTTAAAAACTGTGTAAAAGCGGGCTGGGATTGTGGCTCAGTGGTAGAGCGTTCGCCTAGCACGTGGGCAACCCGAGTTCGATCCTCAGCACCACGTACAAATAAAACGCATTGAATAAAACACATTGTGTACAACTAAAAGCAAATAAATAAAAATATTAAAAAAAAAAAAACTTTGTAAAAGCATCTGACCTAGCCAACAACGTTACAGCTACTACCACTGGGGAGAGGAAAGGGAATTGTGTAAGCAAGTTCTCTGCCTCTGCTGAGCACCTCACAGCACTGATACATAGCAAGCAATGAAGCACCACTCTACCTGCAACAGGTACAGAGAACAGTGGGAGAGCATCTGTAGTCCCTCATCCCTAGCCCACAAAGTCTTTGTTCCAAGAGGAGGCCAAGAAAAATGAAGGTCTGAGTACAGAGTAGGATGGCCTCACATTCCATAGTTCTCTGTGTAGCCACAGAGATCATGGAGAACCAGACAAGGAAAGGACCACCAGCCTGGGGACGAGTCTGGAGTGATGTGGATATGAAGGTCAGTGACATCCTTTAAGAACCTGTCCTCACATGCAGAAGAGGAAATCATTTTTTTCTTTGAACTTTTTATGTTTGCTTTTAAAAAATTGCTATTGTTTACATCACATGTCATACCATAAGGAAGATATTTTCCTTCTAGTCCAAAATTGGAAATGGCATGACAGTCTTTGTTCCAAAATAGTACATTATTGTCTAGATCAGAACATTAATGAGGGAAATTACCAAACATTATATATTTTGAAAGCACTGATTTGAGTTTGCTTATCGAATAATTTCATTTGCTTATAAAAATGTTTGTCACAGGCACTTACTTCAATGAGAGGTGAGTTAGTCTTTATTTTGCCTTGGTGCTTGGTGAATTAAATGTCATGAACAAGGAGTACAAAATTTTTTGTCCATACTTTTAGGACAGAGATCAACCTGATATCTAAAATGTAAACTAAGCATTATTATATATATTTGATAATATATATGTTATTATTGTTTTAGATTTATCATACTTGTAATTAAATTCACATGTCTGGTACTACCAATTCAAAGTCTGTCACACACTATTTTTAAGTGCACACTTCTTTGTAATTTTAAAATGCAATAAAAATAATATATATAAAAAATAATATTTTCTATTATTTTGGAATAATTTTAACACAATTTAAAATGATATTGTCAAACTGGCCATAATATTTGGTAGATGACACAAAATATGAAATAGGTCTTAAAAATTTAGCAACAGAAAATTTTTGCAATTTGTACACACATACAAATTGTGTGAAAATATGAAAACATACATAGAATTTCTTTTGTTTGGTAAATTATTAGTAGTTAGGAACTGCTCCAAGCTTTCAAGATAAAAATTGTAGGAAGTTTGTTCACTTTGAAATTATTTTAAAAGTTTGAAAAAAATCTTAAGGGTTATTTCATTCAAATAATAATGTTTCTGGGTCTGTCAAAATTATACCCAATTAAAGTTGTTTATATATAGGTTATATGAGTATATTATTCTTTTTATTTTATTGACTGGTACTAGAAATATGTATTTTTCTGTATTCGGAAATATGTGATTTGGATCATGATTGAATTTTAAGTGTCACTATCATATCTGGAAAAAATAACTTAATAAACACTCTCACAAAACCTGGAATGAGTCAGGGGGTATATGCTTCATACAGAGATGCCATTTAGCACACAAGGAAAAGTCACCAACAGGTGTTATGTTAAAAAGTTGAGTGGCCAGAGGACTTTCAAGAAAAAGCAGGCCAGATATTGCTTAGAGATTTGAAGAAGAGCCTACTCAATAGACATTTCCTATGAACCAAGTTCTGCAAAGCTCTGAAGAAAACCTTTTGACTTCAAGTGACAAGATTCATGGATTAAAAAAAAATGCTGAGCCAGACATAGTGGTGCACGCCTGTAATTCCAACAACTCAGCAAGTTAAGGCAGGAGAGGCCAGCAAGTTCAAGGCCAACCTGGGCAACTTAGCAAGACCCTGTCTCAAAATAAAAAATAAATCAAAGGGCTGGGGATATAGCTCAGTGGTAGAGCACCCCTGAGTTCAATCCCCAGTACTGCAAACAAACAAGAAACAAATTATAAAAAAAGAAATCTTGTGGGGCTGGGGCAGTAGCTCAGTGGCAGAGCACTTGCCTAACATGTGTAAGGCACTGGTTTTGATCCTTAGCTCCCCATAAAAATAAACAAAGCCATGCTATCCATTTACAACTTAAAAAAAAATCTCGAAATGTTTCCAAAACTGCTTGGGCTTGAGAGTGATATATGTAAGCTGCCTGGTACCGAAAACCGGGAGGAAAAACTCACGGAGGCAGAGTTAAGCTTTTACTACTTTTACTTCTACTTTCTTAGAGCTTAGAGAGGGAAAGAAAGATTTTTAGAGAGAAAGATTCTTAGCTTAGAGTTAGAGTCTTAGAGAGAAAGAAAGATAGAGCTTAGCTTAGAGAAAGATTAGAGCTTCTTTCTTCTCTCTTCTTTCTTCCTTCTTCTTTCTTCTGTCTTCTGACCAGTCATTACTTCTTCTATCTGGTTTCTCTTCTGTCTTCTATCTGGTTTCTCTTCTGTAACCGCTCTGCCTATGTTCTGGCCGCTCTGATTCTTCTGACCGACCGAGTGACTGCCCGGCTGACTGAATTCTCCGTTCTCCTAACTCGGACCGCTTTCACCCGGTTATATACCTTCAGGTTTGCGGGTGCCTACAGGTGCATCACATATCAGGTGGAACTTATGGCTTCCAGCTAGCTACAACAGCCCTTCCTAATTAGGGCTCCTTCGTATATAGAATATCAACAAGTCTTAAAACTATTGAAAACCAGCTAGGAAAACTACCAGACAACTTGAATGGTATTTTCCTTTCCTTTCAATATAAGTACATGACTGGATGAGTGTTGCCCCCTGAAGCGATGGCCGCTTGGAGCAACGAAGCCGCAGGAAGAAGTTCAGAGGCAAACTGGAAACAAACAGCTTTTTATTCTGATAACTTTTCTCTCTGGCTCTAACAACGACTAACACGCGCCACACACACCACCAAAATGGCGCTGACCTGATCAGCAATCTCGGCCATGTCACTCGAGATCCTGGGTCAAGTCCCGCAAGATCTCAGGCCAAGTCCTGTGAGACTACGGAAGGCAGCAATGCCCAAAACTCCATGGCCCATAGTCAACTGCAATTTAAGCCATCTCCCCAAACAGGGCTCCTGCATTTCCCCCCCTTTTTTTTTTAAAGAGGTGATGCTCTAGGACGTCTATGTGCAAACAACATTCTTACCCGTCATCAGATAATCAAGGCTGTGCCCTTGAATCCTGTCTTAGGTTGATATGTCGGCCACATGAGACTGTCCCGTGCAACTGTGCCTGTCTTAGGTTGTCCCCCTCTGGGGATCTTACCCATCATTGGCTAACCAGCCATCCAATGGAGCCCTTTAGGATCGACTGTGTATGATGACTAACAGCCGTCCAATTGTGAGGAGATGTTGCGGCTTTAAGGCAACAAGCCTTTTGGTGATGAGCCAAATTGCATAGCATATCAAATTGTTTAAACAAATCAGCTGCCCTAAGTTCCATCAAGTAACACACTGAATTCTCTAGACAAATACCCACAAGGCATTGTCCCGTAAAGTCCCAAACAATGAAAGATCAAAATGTCCATTTGTTATAACACATTGATGTAGGAGGCCTCATGCATGTAGAGCAGAGGCCACACTGTTGGTGAGGTTGTTTGATGCTTGAGCAGCAGGGATGCTTGCGGCGACCGCGATCCCTGTAGCTGTAGCAGCAGACTTTTTTTATGTCTAGACAATGCCACCGGCAAATCTTCAGGGCCCGCTACCTAGAAACTCAAGCATCAATTATTAAAGGAAAGGCAGTGCTATTGCAGCACTGAGTCAAGAGGCGAGTTGTCAAACTACAAAATAGAATAATTGGATTAGAAAACTAAAGTTGATTTTTGTTCACACACATTGCTGGTTGAGCTTCTACAAACATAAGTTGGAAAAATATCATATTTAGAACAAAACAAAGAAAGACTGAGGGTAATTACTGCATTAAAGATAGATTAAAGAAAAGGTAAAGGCACTTTGGAGAAATAATTTGTTAGCTGGAACCCTTGAGTCTCTGTATACAGAGCAATCTTTTACCTGTTGAGATAATTGAAATTAATGAGCTATTAAACAAATGAAGTTAATAACAAATAAACAATCTTATGTCAAAACACCAAAATATCAGGTTATATAGCACTAGTCATATTGTTTGCTAAAGAGAAGTCCCAGGGACACCTATAAATCAAAATTGAAAGTACCTTCATTTATAAAATTATTTACTCTTAATTGAATGCTCTTAACCTAAAATGAATTAAAGTTATTTTGATCCATATATATGTATTTTTTTTTCATAAGCGCTTTGTTATTTGTGATGTCACACTGGACAGACACACAAACATACAAACATATATTTGTGATGTCACATTAACATGAAATGTAGACAAATGTACAGACATAAAGACATGTATAAAAAGAAAAATAAATACAAGTGTGTGCACACTAAAGAGAGTTCTCCTCGTCCCAGCCGGGAGGAATGACACTTAAGTTGTGAAATATTTTGAAGGACTCTTTTGAGGGAATCATTCTATACCTTCATCTTGGTCCTCTTGATTTTGTACCTTTTTTATTAATCTTGATTCTTCAACAACTTCATCTTGATCATTTTGATGTGGTACCTGTTTTATTAATCTAGATGGTATCCATATTGGAGAGGATTCGTGTTTTGGAAAAACACAAACAGATCCTCTTCCCCAAATTAATACTGGATCTGGACCCTTCCATGTACCTGAAAGAACATCCTTCCAGTAAACCAAAGGTTTATGTTGTTGGTGTGGATTCCAAAGTCTGTCTCCAGCAGAATAACCATTAGAGTCTAAAGTTAAAAAATTTAAGGTAAACAGGGCAACTGCCAATATGTCCTTAGGACTTTTCCAATTTCCTTCTTTTTGTTTTAATAACATAATTTTCAGTGTGCGGTTTGCTCTTTCAATAATGCCCTGACCCTGAGGATTGTGTGGGATGCCTGTTTTATGGGATATATTGAATTTTGAGCAAAACTGTTTGAAAGATGAGGACGTATATGTAGGGCCATTATCTGTTTTAAGCATTTTGGGGATGCCCAATGCAGCAAAAGCTTGCAAACAATGAGATGTAACATCTTTAACTTTTTCTCCAGAATGTAAGGAAGCAAAAATCATGCCTGAGCATGTATTTATGGTAACATGAATAAATCGCAATTTTCCAAAACTTGGCTCATGAGTAACATCCATCTGCCACGAATGATTGGGAATTAATCCTCTAGGGTTAACGCCGAAATGAGGATTGGGCAAATGTGTCATACAAGATTTACAATCTTTTACAATTGTTCTGGCTTGCTCCTTTGTGATTTTAAACCTACGTTGCAAGGTGGTGCTGTTGACATGAAACTGGGAGTGAAATAAAGTAGCTTGTTGTAGCACTGAAAGTATAAATATTGTTTTTGTAAGTTCATCAGCCTTTTGATTACCTTCATGGAGGGGACCAGGCAAGTTAGTATGTGCTCTAATATGGCCTACAAATAGAGGTTCTTTTCTTGCCCACAAAAGTTTTTGTATTTGATAAAACAATTTAAAGACTGGAGTATGAGGTTCTATGGTCCTGCTAACTCTAATTTTGGGACAGCTTGTACAATATAGTTGCTATCTGAAAAAATGTTTACGGGCTGGTCCCTAAAATTTTCCAGAGCTCTTACCACAGCTTCGAATTCCACTAGTTGAGCTGATTTGTGTGCAGTTATGTAACTCATATTTTCTTTTTTAGTGACTATTGTAGCAGTACCATTTGAGGACCCATCTGTAAATACATTAAATGCCTTAGGAATAGGTTGATTTTTTATTACCTGTGGAAATATAATAGGATGATTAATACAAAAAGATAATATAGGAGACTTAGGAAGATGATTATCAAAATTTGCAGAGGTAGAGCATTTAGCTATAGCCCAATCCTTATCATTGAAGCATAAATATTCAATCTGTGATGATGAATAGGGAGTAATAATAGTAGCAGGGTGAATGCCATATATTTTAGTAGAAGTCTTAAGTCCTTGAAGAATAAGTTTAGCCACCATGGATGTATAAGACTCAATTATACTTTTAGGAGAGACGGGCAAATGTATCCATAATAAAGGCCCTTGTTGCCAAAATACTCCTGTGTGTGTATATTGTGAAGAAATAATAATCAACATCAGCGGTTGAGTTAAATCAAATCTATCACAATGAGCTCCTTCAATGGCTTTTTCTACTAACTTTAAAGCTTTCCTAGCATCAGGAGTCAATGTTCGCGGTGAAGATGGATCAGGGTCTCCGCGAAGGATGTCAAATAAAGGTTTTAGTTGGCCAGTAGTGAGATTTAGTGTAGGGCGAAACCAATTAATAAATCCCAGTAGTTTTTAGAAATCATTGAGGGTGGTCAAATGTTCTTTATTTATTAAAATTTTGGGGGGTCTACCAAAAGTATCCATGATTTTAAATCCTAAATATAATATGGGTGATCTGGTTTGAACTTTTTCTTCTGCTATATATAATCCATATTTTTTTAAATTTTCTACCACATCACTGAATATATTAAATAAGATTTTTTGATTAGGGTGGGCCAATACAATATCATCCATGTAATGTAGACACATGAGGTTTGGATATTTATTTTTAATGGGTTGGATAGCCTTGTCCACATATATTTGGCATATGGTGGGGCTATTAGCCATTCCCTGTGGTAAAACCTTCCATTGATATCACTGATCAGGGCCATTATTGTTAATAGAAGGAACTGAAAAAGCAAACCTGGGGGCATCCAGAGGATGTGGGGGAATAGAAAAGAAGCAATCCTTTATATCAAGAGTAATAAGATGGAAATTTTTTGGAATAGCTACAGGACTAGGAAGTCCAGGTTGAGTAGGGCCCATAACTTGCATGGTTTTATTAATTTGTCTAAGATCATGTAATAATTGCCATTTTCCTGATTTTTTCTTGATCACAAATATGGGGGAATTCCAGGGAGAGGTGGAAGGTTCTATATGTCCTGCTTCTAATTGTTCCTGAACTAGTAGGTGGGCCGCTTGTAATTTCTCTTTAGATAGGGGCCACTGAGGGACCCACACTGGCTTATCAGAAAGCCATGGTATTTTCAAAATTATTTTCTCAGTGGCCCTGAAAAAAATATCTTTTTCCTTTATGATAATGATTACTTTTAGGGTTAAGATTACTCTGTACTTTTTGATCGTGATTTCTTTTATGGTTAAGATTACCCTGTAGATTTTCACATTTAACACCTGCAGGCTTGGTTGCAAGGTGTACTCCCATTTGTTGCAAAATATCTCTTCCCCATAAAGTAACCAGTAGGTTAGGTAAAACATAAGGCTGAAATGTTCCTTTATGGCCTTCATCATCCTCCCATTTTAAAATTACCGCACTTTTTTCTGGGAGGTTATTATATCCCAAGCCTCTTAAACTGGTTGAAGCTTTTTGCAGAGGCCAGTGCTTGGGCCATTGGCATAAATTAATAATGGAAGAGTCAGCTCCAGTATCTATTAATCCCTCCATTTCTATTCCTTGGATTTTTATTTTACACATAGGCCTCCTTGAACAGTCTCAAACCCAGCAAGCCATGGGTCTTGAGTCAGTGGAACAAAATCCTCTATTGTTCCCTTTTTGAGGCATACTCATTTTAAATGAATTGTGTAAACTGGGAAGGAGAAGCAACTGAGCAATTCTATCTCCTTGATTAACAGAACTTATACTTTGGGGTGAGCTAAGCATTATTTTTATTTCCCCTTTGTAGTCTGAGTTTATTACACCTGGGGTCACTTGCAAACCTAATAAGCTTTTAGGACTTCGCCCGATAATAAGTCCTACAGTCCCTGAGGAAAGAGGTTCCCTGACTCCTGTGGGAATCAGTTGAACCCCCATTTCAGGTGTTAACACTATTTGGGTGGTGGAACAGAGGTCTAATCCTGCATTTCCTCCTGTTCCTCTGGCGAGGGAGTGGATGGGTAGTAGGGATTGTGTCGGGGAAGCATCTGAGTGGATGCTTGAGGATACTCCTCCTCCAATGCCCCGTACATTTGTGGGCCCCGGGGTATTGGGCCCCGTGCCCCATTTTTTGAATTCCTGAACAAAGGATTTCCATGGATGCCAAATTTTGAATGGCATTTATTGGTCCAATGATTTCCCTTTTTACACCTGGGGCAGTGGCCTGGGGCACGGTATGAGCTTGGTCTTATTTCTCTTTTGGGATTTTGCCTAGAATAGCCTGATTAATTATGATAATTTTGCCTGGAATATCCTGATTGATTATAATGTCTAGGTTTAGCCTTTGTGAAATTTCGAGGGGAAGCACCTCTCATTGAGGCTGCAATCACATTTCCTGTGACAAAGGCGTCATTTATATCTTTACATAGTTGTATATATATGGAAAGATCCTTTTTAGTTCTCCATGGCCTGATGGCTGCTTGGCAGCATTTATTAGCATTTTCATATGCTAATTGAACAACTAATGGCATAGCTTGATCAACATCTGCAAACACACTACCTGCAGTTCTCAAAAGTCGATCAGCAAAATCAGCATATGGCTCATTAGGTCCTTGAATCACTTTTGACAAGCTACCTTGTAGATCCCCAGGTCCTTGCACAGTTTTCCATGCCTCTAAGGCAGCTGCATTTATCTGAGCATATACATCTGGGTCATAATCTTTTTGAGCCTGTAAGTCTGCGAATTGCCCTTCTCCTGTGAGCATGTCTATATTATAGTTTCCAAACCCTGCAGCCGCGTTTCTTTTAGCCGTTTCTATACAAAGTTCTTGGAATTGTGATCGCCAAACCAAGAATTGCCCCCTGCTTAATGCTGCTTTACATAGACTTTTCCAGTCTGAGGGGGTTAAGCTAAAGGTGTTAAGGGACTCCAGCATACTCAACATGAAAGGAGCTTGGGGCCCATAAGTCATTACTGCCTCTTTGAGATTTTTTATTGTTTTGAAATCTACTGACTGATGGACCCTCTGTCCATTTTTCTTTTCAAATGCTGGCGGTTCCCAATGGATCTGTGAGTTACCCTCGAGAGTGCCTAAGCGATCAGAAAAACTTTTTATTTCTGTTTCTAGGGTATGCAAATGCCTAGTAATACCCTTCATATTTTCTGTAATGGATTCCACCCATGGGGGAGTAGAGGACACAAGTGGTTCCTCTACTTGACAGTCCTTTTTCTTGGTCTTTTTTTAGTTTCTTTTTCCTCATTTTCTCAGGATCACTTTTACTAGATTCCTCACCACTGCTAATTTCACTGACAGCAATATCCTGAGGCCCAGGTTCCATTAAGAGCAAGTATCCTTCAGCTATCTCCAATAACTCCCGAATAGCTCTAATAGCTTGGATTTTTGTCATTTTGGGGACTCTTCTAATACTCTCTTTACTGGTCTTAGTTGGCCCAGTGGAAGCTACGCTTTTTTGATCACTTTCACTTTTTTCTATATCCTCCTCACCGAGAACAGAGTCAGGTATATCAAGGAGTCTTTGCATAGCCTCTATCACTTGGGATTCAGTTATATTCAAACCCATCTTTAGAGACCTTTCAGTTCTTACCTGTCCGCTCCGAAGTCCCTGTACGGGCCGCCACCTGTTGCCGCCTGAAACAATGGCCGCTTGGAGCAACGAAGCCACGGGAAGAAGTTCAGAGGCAAACTGGAAACAAACAGCTTTTTATTCTGGTAACTTTTCTCTCTGGCTCTAACAACGACTAACACACTCCACACACACCACCAAAATGGCGCCGACCCGATCAGCAATCTCGGCCAAGTCACTTGAGATCCCGGGCCAAGTCCCGCGAGATCCCAGGCCAAGTCCCATGAGACTACGGAAGGCAGCAATGCCCAAAACTCCATGGCCCGTAGTCAACCGCAATTTAAGCCATCTCCCTAAACAGGGCTCCTACAGATGAGGAACTCTGGCTCTGACTGTCCTGCTCAGTCTGAGAATTTGAGACATTGAGAGAAAAAAAGTGCTCAGTGAGCTGAAGTCTAACTGCATACTTCGGTGGTATTTACTGCTTGACCCTAGATATGTTCTGAATTTCTGTGAAACAAGGATGCCCTAATATTCATGGAACAGCAATGAATATTTGGTTGTAGTTTTCAACTTCCTATAATGCATGGGCAAGGAAAAAAACTGCACTTTGGCTGAAAATGAAATACATGTTTGCTTAACTCTCAAGTTCAACTCAGAATTGAATATTTATGCAGGAAAAAACAAAAAAAGTTTTGATATTAAAGAAATAAATTTCATTCTTCATTTTGAGCTTCAAAAATAACATTTCTTTACACATCTAAGATTATATAAAAGATGAAGAACAAATACAAATCTAGAATAATATTGAGACTGCTAGGCCTATGTTTAAACTTGATTAGGTCACTCAGAAATGTTTTTTTTTAGATTTTGTATAAAATTGTGTCATGGCTATTTGTGCATGTGGTACTAGGAATTAAATGCAGGGCCTCACACAGGTGAAGTAAGTGCTATATCACTGAGCTACATTCCTAGTTCTTTTTTTTTTTTTTTTTTTGAGACAGGGTCTCTCTAAGTTGCCCCCACTGGCACCAAAACTTGCAATCCTCCTGCCTCAATCTCCCAAGTAGCTAGGATTATAAGCATATACCATCATCCCTGGCCAGCTATTTTTTTTTATTTGAATTACTTTGGTTTATCATTTTAGTAGCTGTACTATTCAACATGGTAAATAAATTTTTAGGTAATAAATAACAGGTTATAAATTTATATCCTCTATTGAAATGAAATCTACTGAGATTAACTAAAGAAAAGTTAACTCCTATTTGGGCTTAAGCCAGTTACTGTTTAAGCCAGTACACAAATGTTACTGTTTGTCTTATGAGACTTGAAGTTTTGAAAATGATATTAATATCAAAGAAAGGCTTAAAATTTTTTTATTCATTTCAAGAAAGGTTGGATAAAAATCCATTTGTAATTTTAAATGGGAAAAAACTACTCTTGGTCATACAATATCCATATTATACCTCATCTCATTAGCTTAACAGTCATAGTGTTTAGCATGTGTGTTTGTCAAAACTCATAAAGCTTCACACTAAAAAGGATGCCTTTTATATATGTAAGAGACACCTTAATAAATCTGACTTTTGAAAAAAGATCACAATAAAGCTAGATGCTGCGGCACAAGCCTGGAGTCCAGGTGACTTGGGAGGCTGAGGCAGGAGGATCCCAAGTTCAACACTAGTCTCAGCAATTTAGTGAGGCTCTCAGCAACTTAGTGAGACCCTGTCTCAAAATAAAAAATAAAAAGGGCTGAGGATGTGGCTCACTGGTAAAGTGCCCCTGTGTTAAATCCTACCAAAATAAATAAATAAATAAATAAATAAATAAGCATAACAAACTTACAATTATATAAATTATATAAAATAAAGGTAATAAAAATACCATAATTCTTAGAAGCATCCTGTCATGATAATGTAGACACAACAGCCTTATCACTATTGAAATGTTGGGTGTCCACAGTATAACAAAGAAACTTTTTTCCCATTCTACAGTTAAGTTAAAGTTTAAATTGTCCTTCTGTTGTTTCAATGACATTTTTAATGGATATAATTTTATAAGTTACTTTTCAATGACACAGGCCCTGGAAAATATGATCCCAAATCAAATATAGCCAATTGAACTACATGTACTTTTTCTTATTTTGAGGAAAATAATTCAGGGAATAGAAGGGTTTAGTGAGCTTTCTGTATCTCTGAAATAAAACACCAAAATGCTATATCAAATACAAAAATCTAATTACTTTGGGCTTGATCTTTTATAGCAAATGGATTTAATTTACAGAGTTTCTTTTCAACTCAGCAACCTGAACCCAATAAAGACCTTAATCTGTCCATTTCATGACTTACATCATCTGCTTCGAGGATCTTGTTTGCTACAGAAGTATAGCAAGTAAGCGAATAAACAAACCACAAATATAGAACTGGAATCTATTTCAACTATGGCATGTGGTTTGAAAAGGAAATAAAAATTACAGAAAATTTTATCAAATTTATTTACTTCATCATCTCAGCAACTTGAAATTTCCTACAAATATGACAAACCAAGCAACATACAGCTCTTTCTTCATTAAAAAAAAAAAAAAAAAAAAAAAAAAGGCAGACTGGAAATTACCTTATATGAAACATCAACAATAACTTTTTATAGTGACTGTAATTTTTCCAATAATCCTATGGTGTAGGTACTGTTATCACCATTTAGAGGTGATAATGAAAATAGTAGCCACCACTACCATGCAGCAAATGAAAGGTATCATGTCAAACGCTTTGTATGTGGTGTCTTAATTTTCAAGTAACTCTATGAATTAGACACTGTTGTTATCTCCTTTTATAAAGAATCAGGTATAGTCACTTAACAACTGATTGGCAGATGTTAGACTCAAAAACGCAGGTATCTTGTTTGTCTAAGCCTTTACTGTTTATACTTCAAATGCCTTCTTCCAAAGAGCATTTAAAATACTGGAATATAACTCTAATTATGAAGTTTTCTGGGTGATACACACACTATATTTAACTGTACCATAAAGTGTAAAGAGTCTATTAAAAAATGCATCACAGTGGGCTGGGGCTGGGGCTCAGTGGTAGCACACTTGCCTGGCATGTGTGAGGCACTGGTTCGATTCTCAGCACCACATATAAATAAATAAAATAAAGGTCTATCAACAACTAAAAAAAAAATTTTTTAAGTGCATCACAATTGTACAGTATACACTTCCAAAAATGAACTACTTCATCAGAAGTAAAAACTGTGCACTGTACAAGAACAGAAGAAAGTACAGAAGTGGAAGAGGCAAAAACTTTAGCCGGGGTGCTTGACTAGGGTATTTACAGCCTTGTCAAGATCTTCCACAAAGAAAAAAGAATTGCTATATATTCTTTATTTCCCTGATAAGGGAAACTGTTTAGTATCTGTTCCCCCAGGTCCAGGTTTCACAATCATATATGATTATTTAAAGAATAGCTTCATGTATAAAGAAAAGAATTAACATAGCAAGCCTGAGACGGTTACTCTAGAAAGACTGCTTACAATGTTGGTCCATGGCTGACATCTGGGAACCTGGATTTGAGCAGGGTTCCCATCATGCCCTGATAAGAAGGATCACTATGCCTAAACTGTCCATGCAAATAATATGGTTTATGCTGAACATCTGCTTTCTTCCTGGAGTCTGGAGTTTTGGTCCATGCTAAGTGGAGGGTTCCTACATGATGATCAGACCCCAATAAGTGTCTTGTGCCCTGAATCTCTAAGGTGCTTCCCTAACAGACACTATTTTTCATTTCACAGGTGTGAAAGAATGTTGAGAGAATTAAGTACATATTTGACTCTGCTGGGAGAGGACTCTTAGAAGCTTGGTTTCATCTGGAATCTGCCTGTGTGCCTTTTCCCTTTGCTAATTTAGTTCTTGTGTTTTCTTATTGTAATAACTCTGAATACAACTGTGAGTACAACTCTATGTTGAGTCCTGTTGAGTCCTCCTAGCCAATTACTAAACATGGGATGTTTTGAGGATCCCTGACACAAATAGTAAGATACTTTCACAATAAAGCAATAGCTACTGCTAACACAATGGCCATGAAAATCTGCTTAAGATTGGCATACCTGGAGATCTTTTACCTGTCACTAACAAGTAGAAAAGTAAGTTCCAAACACCTGACCTTGAATTAAATAATGTACATTTTTTGTACCCACCAGGCACTGTAGCAGGAAAAGAATCAGGAGACCCTGCTCTAGCACCACCTTCTTCTTCTTCTTCTTCAAATTCCAAATGCTCTTCCTCACCAGGTGCTAAGATTCTCCTATATGAAAAAGGACAGAAAAATTAGTGAGCTACTCTACTTAATATACCAGCTAACCCTCATAGTCACTAACTTCCCAGATAAGAAGCTGATTATTAGGTTAATGTTGATATAAATGTCAATGTCAACCATCTCATTGCTACCAATGATATCAGCTGGCATTTTTTTTTTTTTTTTTTTTTGTGGTACCAGGGATTGAACTCAGGGGCACTCAACCACTGGGTCACATCCCCAGCCCTTTTTGTATTTTATTAGAGACAGGGTCTCACTGAGTTGCTAAGTGCCTCGACATTGCTGAGGCTGGCTTTGAACTCTCGATCCTCCTGCCTCAGCCTCCCAAAGTACTGGGATTACAGGCATGCGCCACTGCACCCGGCTATTGTTGTTTGTTTTTTGATAGCTGCCATTCTGACTGGAGTAAGATGAAATCTTAGAGTTGTTTTGATTTGCATTTCTCTAATTGCTAGAGATGTTGAACTTTTTTCATATATTTGTTGATTGTTTGTATATCATCTTCTGAGAAGTGTCTGTTTAGTTCCTTGGCCCATTTATTGATTGGGTTTTTTTTTTTTTTTTTTTTTTTTTTGGTGTTAAGACTTTTAAGAGCTTTATAAATCCTTGAGGCTAGTGTTCTATCTGATGTGCTTGTGGTAAAGATTTGCTCCCATTCTGTAGGTCCTCTATTCACCTCACTGATTGTTTCTTTAAAAATATATATATATTTATTTATTTACTTTTAGTTGTACACGATGTAATGCACTTATGTTTACGTGGTGCTGAGGATCGGGCCGCACACGTGCAAGGCAAGCGCTCTGCCGCTGAGCCACAACCCCAGGCCTGATTGTTCCTTTTGCTGAGAAGAAGATTTTTAGTTTGAATCCATCCCATTTACTGATTCGAGGACATGGGGAAAAAGGCACACTCTTACATTGCTGGTGAAACTGCAAATTGGTGAAGCCAATCTGGAAAGTAATATGGAGATTCCTAGGAAAACTTGGAATGGAACCACCATTTGACCCAGCTAACCCACTCCTTGGCCTATTCCCAAAGGACTTAAAAACAGCTTACTACAGGGACACAGCCACATCAATGTTTATAGCAGCACAATTCACAATAGCTACATTGTGGAACCAACCCGATACCCATCAGCAGATGAATAGATAGGGAAACTTTGGTATATATACACAATGGAACACTACTCATCACTAAAAGAGAATAAAATCATGACATTTGCAGGTAAATGGATGGAGTTAGAAAAAATAATGCTAAGTGAAGTTAGCCAATCCCCAAAAACCAAAGGTCGAATGATCTCTTTGATATGAAGATACTAACTTATAAAGGCAAGAGAGAGGGAATGAGAGGAATGAAAGAGCTTTAAATAGAACAAAAGGGGAGAGGGAGAGGAGGGTGCAAGGGGATAAGAATAAAGACAGACTGAGTTATCCATGATTACCCTAAATACATGTATGAAGACACAATTGTAAAAATACTTTATAAAACCAGCAACTTGAAATATTTTGCTCTTTATATGTAACATGAAATGAAATGTACTCTGCAAACATGTATAACAAATTAGAATAATAAAAAATTTTTTTAAAAATGTTATTAAGAATTTCAAGTCAGTGTCAGCACAGCATGATACCCAGTATGGGTCCCTTCTGAGCTGGGAGCCCATGCACTGCAAAGATCATCAACCTGTGAAGCTGGCAGCTATGGTTTGAATGTTTGTGGCCTCCCAAACTCATGTTGAAATGTAATTGCCATTAGGACAGAAAAAAGAGGTGGGACATTTGACAGGTGATAAGGCCACAGGGACTCCACTGTCATGGGTAGAATTGCACCTTATAAAAGTGAGTTTGGTCCACCTTCGTCTCTTTTCCCTTCTGATTTTCTCCCTGGAATGACACAGAAGAAAGTCCCTTGTGGATGTCAGTACGGTGATCTTGGACTTCTCAGCATTCAGAAAGAAAATAAATCTCTGTTCATTATGAAAATAAATTACATTATTTTTATATATTCTGTGTAATTTACAAATTTCATCCTCACAACAACCCAGTGAACCAGGTATATCTCTTATCCCTGTTTTGCAGAGGAGAAAGCTAAGTTATGTAAAGGTCAAATGCCTTTTCAAAAGTTTAAGAACCAGACAAGAACTGAACATACTTTTCAAAAAAAGAAATACAAATGGCCTATAAATACACGAAAAAATGTTCAACATCAAAACTACATTGAGATTTCAACTTTTTTCAGTCAGAATAGTGATGATCAATAATACAAATAATAAGTGTAGGTGAGGATATGGTGGGAAAGGTAAGTACTTAAATGTTTAGTTCTTACATTAATTAACCCCACATCTTTTACTTTTGTTATAATCCTTCTTTACAGGTAAGAAGCTATGTTTTGTTTTGGCCATGGTTTATAGTCAAGAGATTACTTCATCTTTGCAACAGGCTTTCAGAATTCACCAAAACATAAAAGGGGCAAATGGCATAAGCCATATCTCAGCATAAGCTCTCCCAATCATACACTAAAACCTCATGAGGACTCAATGGAATATTACTCAGCTTTAAAAAAAAAGAGTTAAATTAATGGCATTTGCCAGTAAATGGTTGGATTTGGAGAATATTATGCTAAGCGAAATAAGCCAACCCCACAAAACCAAAGGCCGAATGTTTTCTCTAATATGTGGATTCTAATTCACAATAAGGTGGGGGGCACTAGGGAAGAATAGCATTACCTTAGATTAGGTAAAGGGAAGTGATGGGAGGGGAGGGAGGGGAAGTGGGGATGGGAAAGATAGTGGAATGAAACAGACATTATTACTGTATGTATATATATATGAATATATGACCACTCAGAAAAGGCTGCAACATGTTCACTCAGAAAAGTGAGAAATCATGAGGCCCAGCGTGGTGGCACACACCTGTAATCCCAGCACTTGGGAGGCTGAGGCAGGAGGATTGCAAGTTCAAAGCCAGCCTCAGCAATGGCGAGGCACTTAGCAACTCAGTGAGACCTGCCTCTAATAAAATACAAAAAAAAAGGGCTGGGGGCTGGGGTTGTGGCTCAGCGGTAGAGCGCTCGCCTAGCCCGTGCATGGCCCGGGTTCGATCCTCAGCACCACGTACAAATAAATGAATGTGTACAACTAAAGCAAATAAATAAATATTTTTTAAAAAAATCCAGGGATGGAAATCCATTTAAAAAAAAAGAACTGGGGATGTACCAAAAAAAAAAAAAAAAAAGAGAGAGAGAAATCATAACCCATCGATGTATGATATATCAAAGTGCATAAATGCATTCTACTGTCATGTATAACTAATTAAAACAAATAAGAAATTTTTAAAAATAATAAAACCTTATGAGGGGATTCAGGAAACTCTCCCCGGCAAATCAGTTTGAGACAGTTTCATCAATGATCACCCATCAGGTACCTACCAAAGCGCAAATAATATCAGCAAGCCTGACCACCAGGCTTTTGACAAGAACCTGTTTTCTCCCTGACTGCCATTAGAACCCCTTGGGGAGCACTAAAAGTATAAAGGATGCTCAGGCCCCACCCATGCTCCAGGTGCTGGTTCTGTCCATCAAGTGCAGGACTCCAACACATGAGCGCCTTCTCAAAGCTCCCAGGTGGTTGTAATGTGCAGCCAGGCTGAGCTGGAGGGTTGGGCCCTGAGGTACTGCACAGTCTCTCAAAGCTTCCCTACAACCACAGCCCCAAGGATTGGCCTCACTATGGAATGCTTTTGTTAAGTTTCTCAGGGAGCCTTCCAACAGAAGGAATACTGATGGGTCGCTGACTTCTGCCCACAGAAAAGGCAGAGAATTGAGGTAAGTCCACAGTAGACAGATTTCAGTGAAAGTGAAGGTTCCCAGAAAGATCACCATTTCACCAGCAGGGGGTCAGGTAGGTACTCAGGAGCCCTGCCACCTGAAACAGTCTGCCCCCCAACACACACATATGGTGATAGTCCAATGCACAGTGCACAGCCACCTGCTCAGCCTAAAGTGGGACCCTTAGGGTACAATCACATGGCAGCCACAAGCCGCCTCATCTGTGTTCCCCAGTGTTCTATACCCATTTCAGGCACACGGCAATGAGCCATTCAATTGTGTATCTGTCTCTTCTGCTCTGCTGGGATCCCCTGAGCAGAGGCCAGCCCTCAGGCATGATTAGCTCTCCAACATCTGGCCCTGTTCCTACTGTGTGACTGGTTCTCATATTGATGTCATTGTTAAAGTTCAAACCATAAAGCCAACCAAATCAAGCAGCATCCCCAACATCATCTTAGTTTGTGAGAAAACCATCATTACTTTAAATGGGTTCAACATAAGCTGTTAAATATATATCAAAACATGTGGGATCCTCTCTGGCCCCTTGTCTTTCCCATACACAAATCCTCAGACATACTTTCTCCTAACTTCCATCTAAAGTTCTCCTTTGTTAATTCCCCATTTATCTATTGACCTCACATTCTGTGTGAGAGAATATGTTGTGAGAAATGAACTTCAGTGTTGTCCCTGCCCCTTCAGCACCCACATCCCCAGGTTCTGAACTGCAGGAGGGCAATGAAGCACTTCACCATGTGCTGACTCTTATTAACACAGACCCACAGAGTGGCCTATGCATCCGTGCACATGAAAAACCAGACCCAGAAAGGAAAAACCTGATCCCAGATCCTGGATTTTTGAGGGCTCATCTCTATCCTAATTATTTTGGCATTATTTTCATGCTGCAACATCTACAAAATCAAAATGCAGAACTCGAAGAAGGAGCACAGTTAAACTAAGACCACTTGCTGTAGGCAGTTGTAATTACCACCCACCACCTGCATCTACACTGAGAAATAGCCCGTGCTTCCCCCAGGGATTCTACATGAGATTCCTGGTGCCATTTGCTGACTCCAGATATCATCTCCAACCTCAGGAAGGAGAAGGTGAACATAGGAGTGGGAAGTGGGAGCCAGGAGAGGGTACACATGACAAGAAGATGGAAACAGAGCTGAGGGCTTGTGTGCTCAGGTGTGTGTGACCCCGGCTGATTAAGTATATGAAGGATCCTACTTCTTTGCCTGGCACTCTGTCTTCCAGGAAGACAGCCTGAGGTCGAATCTCAGCTCACCACTTACACACTGTGAAACTTTGAGCAGCTCATTTATCCTCCCTGGGCCTCTGTTTCTTCATGTGTAAACTGGGAAATCCTGGGGCTGTGTCAAAGTGCTGTCATGAGGCTTAAATGTACACATGTACACACACTTACACACACACACGCGTTGGAAATTAGCTTGGCACACAGTGTTATAAGTTTATTATAATTATCTAGACTTTTTTCCTTTCTGGTTACCTTGCTAGGTGACATCACACTCCCTAACCCTAATCCATTCAACTTTCATCAGTTCATTCAATAAATACCTCCTAAGTGCATCTAGACTGTGTCTGCATAGCCAACCTCAAATTCTTCCAAGGTCAACCCGCCCCCCCCCCCCAAAGCCTTCCTGGTCCCTACTGCCTCAATTCATGGATCTCTTCATTTTTCTTCTCTTATAACATTTTAAAAAAATGTTTAAATTCAAATCAGAGCTTAAAGCTTCCTGAGGACAGAATCAGTGTCTGATTCATCTTTATGTTTCCCTCAGCTTAATCTCTCACATAGAATGTGAAGTCAATGAAAGAGTATGGGATAAATAAAGGAAAACTTTATTTTCCTGGAATGGATCTGGTTTGCAGTAGAGATTCAACAGATTAGATGACTATCTGATTAATGAGTAAGTCCCAGGATGAGTGAATCAAACCTCCTACACTAATTTGACCTATCAGTTTATCTTTAAGTGAGAGTGTTTTCACCTTAACACCTTCTCATTCTCAAACAAGAAAATTTCCACTGAACCCCATCACTCAGAATATAATCTTTCAGTTTCCACCAAAACATAATCTCACCATTGAGCTCCTAAAATCTCTAGGTGGGAGCTAAGTTGTTGGGTATCTCTGAGATTCATGAAGATCATCAGCTTGTTATGGACTTTGATTATGATCAATCATAAAACTTCATGTGACTGTAAAACAGTGTTTTGAAGCTGTTGTGGTATGAAATTTTGTTGACTTCTTTATGTAAGTGTATAAATATTATTTGATGATATAAATAATTTGTTACATTGACTTGTTAAGTTTTGTTTGTGAACCTTGGATCTCCAGAAGCCCCAATGAGCATAATATGGCATATACCCAGGGTTTCCTAACTTTGAGGGACAAAAACCCTTTCCTATATCACTCCACTATCCTTTTAAACCACCATCCTCTGCCTTAATTTCCTTCTCTTGTTTTTTTTTTTTTTTTTTTTTTTTTTTTTTTTTTTTTTTTTTTTTTTTTTTTTTTTTTTTTTTTTTTTTTTTTTTTTTTTTTTTTTTTTTTTTTTTTTTTTTTTTTTTTTTTTTTTTTTTTTTTTTTTTTTTTTTTTTTTTTTTTTTTTTTTTTTTTTTTTTTTTTTTTTTTTTTTTTTTTTTTTTTTTTTTTTTTTTTTTTTTTTTTTTTTTTTTTTTTTTTTTTTTTTTTTTTTTTTTTTTTTTTTTTTTTTTTTTTTTTTTTTTTTTTTTTTTTTTTTTTTTTTTTTTTTTTTTTTTTTTTTTTTTTTTTTTTTTTTTTTTTTTTTTTTTTTTTTTTTTTTTTTTTTTTTTTTTTTTTTTTTTTTTTTTTTTTTTTTTTTTTTTTTTTTTTTTTTTTTTTTTTTTTTTTTTTTTTTTTTTTTTTTTTTTTTTTTTTTTTTTTTTTTTTTTTTTTTTTTTTTTTTTTTTTTTTTTTTTTTTTTTTTTTTTTTTTTTTTTTTTTTTTTTTTTTTTTTTTTTTTTTTTTTTTTTTTTTTTTTTTTTTTTTTTTTTTTTTTTTTTTTTTTTTTTTTTTTTTTTTTTTTTTTTTTTTTTTTTTTTTTTTTTTTTTTTTTTTTTTTTTTTTTTTTTTTTTTTTTTTTTTTTTTTTTTTTTTTTTTTTTTTTTTTTTTTTTTTTTTTTTTTTTTTTTTTTTTTTTTTTTTTTTTTTTTTTTTTTTTTTTTTTTTTTTTTTTTTTTTTTTTTTTTTTTTTTTTTTTTTTTTTTTTTTTTTTTTTTTTTTTTTTTTTTTTTTTTTTTTTTTTTTTTTTTTTTTTTTTTTTTTTTTTTTTTTTTTTTTTTTTTTTTTTTTTTTTTTTTTTTTTTTTTTTTTTTTTTTTTTTTTTTTTTTTTTTTTTTTTTTTTTTTTTTTTTTTTTTTTTTTTTTTTTTTTTTTTTTTTTTTTTTTTTTTTTTTTTTTTTTTTTTTTTTTTTTTTTTTTTTTTTTTTTTTTTTTTTTTTTTTTTTTTTTTTTTTTTTTTTTTTTTTTTTTTTTTTTTTTTTTTTTTTTTTTTTTTTTTTTTTTTTTTTTTTTTTTTTTTTTTTTTTTTTTTTTTTTTTTTTTTTTTTTTTTTTTTTTTTTTTTTTTTTTTTTTTTTTTTTTTTTTTTTTTTTTTTTTTTTTTTTTTTTTTTTTTTTTTTTTTTTTTTTTTTTTTTTTTTTTTTTTTTTTTTTTTTTTTTTTTTTTTTTTTTTTTTTTTTTTTTTTTTTTTTTTTTTTTTTTTTTTTTTTTTTTTTTTTTTTTTTTTTTTTTTTTTTTTTTTTTTTTTTTTTTTTTTTTTTTTTTTTTTTTTTTTTTTTTTTTTTTTTTTTTTTTTTTTTTTTTTTTTTTTTTTTTTTTTTTTTTTTTTTTTTTTTTTTTTTTTTTTTTTTTTTTTTTTTTTTTTTTTTTTTTTTTTTTTTTTTTTTTTTTTTTTTTTTTTTTTTTTTTTTTTTTTTTTTTTTTTTTTTTTTTTTTTTTTCAACTCAGCTACATTCTCTCCAATGATGTAATTGCCAAAGTTGGTGGCATATTTTTTACAATATTTATAACTCTAGCCAGCCTTTCTTCTTGAACCTCTAGGTCAGTGCACAGGACAAGATAGAAACTCCTTATTGCCTATTTCTCCTCAACCCTGACCCACACCTTTTTCCCCCAGTTCAAGCTTCAGCCTCTGATCTCCTCAGCCCTCTGGGCTCACTCACTCCTTGGCATCAGCAAGACCTTGATGAGGACACACATCATCTCTATGGCCTCTTACTGGCTATAGGCTGCAATTTCTAGCAGCATCTAGACACCTCCAGCCAGGTGTTCTGCAGTTGAACAGGCCTAAAACTAGATGAGCCATCAATTTCCCCAACCAGCTTCTCTCCCAATTCTCATTCCCAATCACAGGTGCCATGTCTGTGTCCTCAAGTACAGACTGAGCACCTACCTACTCCATGCAGGTCCAGTCCAAGGGCAGGAAGTGCAGCAGAAAGCAGGAAAAAGTCCCTGCACTCCTGGTGGGGGAATAAAGACAATGAGCAAAAAAATAAATTAATATATAATATAATCAATCTTCTGTATCTGTGGTTTTTGTATGGACTGATTCAACTAACCACAGATTAAAACTATTTTGGGGGGAAAAAAAAATGATTCTTTACTAAACATGTACAACACATGCAGATTTTTCTTGTCACTATTTCCTAGAAATTCAGTATAACAACTATTTACATAGTGTGTACATTGTAGTAGGTATTTTTTATGTAGGACAGAGAGGCTGGACACCCAAGGAATTTCCAGGGAGCAGGTTTATTGACTGAAGGGTCCCAAGGGGCTATTGCCTAAATCATTCTCTGGACCAAGAATCTGGAAATTCTTTGAACTCTACACCCAGTGGAAGAAGGGGCTTGAAGATTTACACTTTTGTAGGCATCTATATAACAGTATTACATATATATTTTGTGTGTATGTGATGTGAATTCATAGAAATTACTTTTTGTCCCATTTTTTTTGACTAGTTAGAGTTTTTACAAGTTTTACCACTAAAGCAGAAGTGACGTCATCAAGTCTTTGGCCAAATTTTGCTTTTGCAAGTAACTCAGTCCACACAGAGAATAGGAAGTTCTAACCCACACTGAGTTATTTTTTTCCCTCAGAAATATTTGCTGATATTCTGTTATAAAGCTTTCTGACAAAAAGAGGAATTTATATATTACAAATGTTGTGGGGATTTCTGCTTCATTATGGTAAGGGTCTTTTGGGTGGGGGTCTCTGGTCTGCTTTGCTTTGAGCAATCTAGAAATGATTTAAAGTACACTCAAGAATGTTCATAGGTTATATGCAAAAATTATACCTTTTTATATAAGGGACTAGAGTGTCCATGGATTTTGGTATCCACAAGGGGTCCTGGAACCAGCCAAGGCAGAAGATAAGAAGGTAAGGTAGGAATGAGTGATATGAAGGAAAATAGAACAGACCTAGGAGATGATGGCAAGGAGGGCCTCTGCTCTGCACAGATGCTTAATGCTTTAGGTCAAGATGGTACATCCAACATGTGAGACTGGAAAGAGAAGAGAAAAAGCCCTCCCCTGGGCCATATCAATGTTTAGAGATTGGGAGGAGGGCAGAAGGCAGCTAGAGACAGAAGGAGTTGCTGGGGAAGCAAGAAGAGACACAGGAGTGAGTTCTCATAAGCAAGATAAAGGAGGCATTTGAGGAGAAAGACAGCCATGGCCAGAGCCCAGTGGGGTGAAGACTGAGACTCAGCCATGGGTTGTTAACATGGAAGTCACAGGGGTGGTTTCAATGGAATCTGGGGAAGGTGACCAATGAAAGAATGAGAGATGGGGGTAAAGCAGAAAGAATAAGAAAGATAATCCTTTGCAGGACCTTCCATGGAAAGAGGAACAGAGGACTGGAGCAGAAATCCTAACCATCTAGTGTGAGGTTTTGTATGTGAAGGGATTCCAGCATATTTGTCTGCTGGTGGGTATAATCCAATGGAGAACAAATGATAAAAGAAGAGATAATTGCAGAAGCAAAGCACTGGGTTGGAGAGAGGGATGAGGAATCGGAGCACACAGGAAGAGTTTGGATAAAGACAGAGGCAGGAAACGTTCTCCTGAACTCCTTCTTCTATATTTCCCTAATCTCTTATCTCTAATCTATCCTCTTGATGTCTTAAATCTTGAATCAATCAGTAAATGTGATTTATTCATCTCATAATATTGATCATTTTATTGCCACTTTTTCATTCTCATTGCTATAACTCCCAACCAAATTATTGCAAGTCTTCTGCTCTATAAAATTTGATAACAATGTGTGCTTTATCCAGGCACAGTGGTGCATGCCTGTAATCCCAGCAACTCAGAAGGCTGAGGCAGAAGGATCTCAAATTCAAGGCCAGCCTCAGCAATTTAGCCAGGCCTTCAGCAATTTAGTGAGACCCTGTCTCAAAATGAAAAAATTTTTAAAAGGGCTGGAGTTGTGTTTTAGTAGCTCAGTGGTTAACCACAACTGGGTTCACAAAAAAAAAAAAAAAAAAAAAAAAAAAAAAAAAAACCTGCTTTAATGTTCATGCTGATCCCCTCCCCATGCAATTACTAGGAGGGCCAGCATTTTTCTTTAATTTCCCTCTGCAAACACTGGAAGTACAATCCAAGGTTGCAGAGCCCAGGCAGAAACTCCAATGCTCCCCTGGAGGTCTGCTGTCATGACCCCTGGAGTCCAGAGTCTGTCCCCTGCTGCCTGCTATCCCTTCACTGTCTTGCCACAGTAGAGTTCTGAATCACTGCTGCAGCAAGAAAATGAGGCAGTGCAAAGACAAACCCCCAGTATCCCCAAGAATCATGTTGATCCTCAACATGGAGCTGTGGACAAGGGAAGAGAATAGGAGATTGTCCAGAATATTTCATAAGCAGACCTGGAACTGACACCCATCCATACCTAACTGCAAAAGAACCTGGAATGTTGGACCTAGCAGCATTTCCAAGAAGGGAAAACAGATTTGGGGGCGAAGGATGGTAATGACACATAACATTCTATTAACTTGGGGCAATACTATTTGTCTCATAGCTACAGGCTGAGGATGTGAAATTAGAGATGCTACAGGGTTTCTTAGCCTTTTACTTGAGACATCTGCAGTGAGCAAGTGATCAGACTCCTGTTTCCCCTTCCTGCCTCCTCTGTGGTCTCCCTTCTCCCCAACCCTTTTTACCCTTTGTTTCCTCTTCAATGTTTCTGAAAGTTCAACTTTTCTTAAATCATTGTCAACTTCCCTCTTCATTGGTGGGGGTTCCCCATTGCCTCCAGGACAAAGTCTGAACTCCAGAACCCTAAGGCTTCATGCCAGCTCCCACCCCCCCTCCCACCCCATTGCCCTCCTGCAACTGCTCTGCTCTGGGAAGTCACCTTGTGGGCCTGTGTCCACTGCCATCTGTTTAATCTGACTCCACCCACATGCACATCAGACTCATGTTTCAACAACTAACTCAGTTTCCCACCTTCTCTGTGAGCTTCCACTTACCACCCAGCTCTCCCTTCCTCACCTGGAGTCTTGTAGCAACATCATTTGTTCTTACTGGACATTGTGACCCTTCTTTAGGTCATTAACTTACATCTGGGTAGGTCTTCCACTCTGTTGTAATTCCCTGAGGGCAAGGATCATGACCTATTCTCCCTGAATCCCTTTTCCTTACCTATTATGGTAATTTCTGCAGAAAAAGTCAAATGACTACTATGTGTTGATTAAGGCATGAACTTCAATAATGAAACTACTACAAAGAGCTCAGATCTGAGCTTACAATCCAAGCACACAAGCTGCATGACTAGGAATAAAGTCATTCTTGAAGATGTCATTAAATCAGAGCTAATTATAGCTACCTGACAGGGTGGGTGATAGTAGTGAGATAACGTATAGAAAGCCCTTAGTGAGTACCTAGGAAATAGTGTGCCCTTTCCCAGTCACCCTACCTGAAACTGATGACATAGAACGACAAGGGACAAACCTCCTAGGACATGAGCAAAGTGACCAATGGACCTTACATTCTGAAGTTCAAGGGCCCTGTTCCAAGAAGCTTTGCTCTTGGCTATGTGTGATGAGTCTAGGAGGGACTGGGACAAGGATCGTCAGACAGCAAGATGACAAAAAGCTGGGAATCGGAGTTGTTCCAAGAAGTGTGTTAAGCCCAGTGGTTTGACCTCAGAAGATGCAGGAGATTGATGGTCCACTCCTTTGTCACTACAGAATGGGGAGTGTTCAGCCCTGAACAGTCACTAGTCCAGAAAGGCCTGGTTGAGTGACCCAGTGGTTAGGGCTCTGGTCTATTCTAAACCAAATGAGGAAAGATGGAGGTTCACTCAGTGCTGGCCCAGCAGGCTTGCATCACCTGTATGTGTTGGCGAAGTTCATAACTGGCCAGTTAGGAGAGCCATCCTGTGAGACACCCAGTCCAGCCTCAGCCCCAATTTCTAACACGATGAATGTGTGGGACTCAGGGGAAAAACAACAACAACACAGCTTTCTAAGCTAGGACTTCTGGCTGTGGCTTGCCCTTGTGTCCTCACATGTCTCCCAGTGTCATAACATTTACCTCCTCGAGGGTTCTGAGCATCAAATGCAGGTTGCTAATGTCCCCAGAATGCTGGTACCATGCTTGCTGCTCCATCCCTGATAGCCATCATTACATTATTCCAAGCTGGTAAACTGAAGAGCAGGATGATGTGTTGTAACAATGTGTTAAGCATGGATAGGGGCTGAAGGGCAAAATACCACACTGGGACCGCCTTGTAGAAAAGGGGGGGGTATTAAGGGAAGGGGAGAAAGGGGGGAAAGGGAGAAAGGGAAAAGGGAACGGGGCAGGGGAGAGCTGGTGAGAAGATGACGGCGAAAAGAAAAGAGAGAGAGTTCTGGACAAGCCGGGGCTTAAGTACAGAGGGGTGGGAGTGTGCCTTGTATGGTCCAGATTGGCTCAGAAAGGGAGAGCCCGCCCAGGGTTGAATTCCTGTGAGAGGCGAGTATTCCCAGGATCAGGAAGCGTGGGGACTCAGAGCCCGCCAAAGGTGAATTCTCGCGAGAGTTGGGCACTTCCGGGAAGACGCCTGGGGGTATGGCCTGCCAGCCTGAATCTTATCCAACATTCCCCCCCTTTTTTTTTTTCATAGGAAGTGGGGCGTCATTTCTTGATCTGGCTGCTTCAGAGCTGAAAGGGGGGGCGACATGGGGTGTTATGAGGGGGGGGATGTAGGCATACAAAACAGGCAAATCAGGCTTGAGGGTGAAAAAATTCCCAGGAGGTAGGCACAGAAAAGATGAATCTCTGCAGGTATGAGATGGATGAAGTTTCCTTGAGGCCATAGATTGGTGAGGGGTGTCAAACCAAGCTTCTGCAGAGGTCACGGGGGAAATCAGTCAGCTGTCTTCTCAAAGAGCACGTAGGAATTTTAGGCCTTGCGAGTTTACAGGTAGCAGGTGAAGAGGCCAATGGAGAGTGCGAGGCGCATCATAATGAGCATAGGGTGGCAGGTTAGTGGCCTTTTGGAGCAAGCTGGCCAAGAGTCATCCAGGTGTAGTTGATCTCTTTAGAGTCTGGCAAATTCGTTTTGAAGTGATGAGAAGTCATCTGTGGTTTTACAGTTGATAATCCTGAGGAGAAGTTGGTTAAAGGTTTGGTTAGAGATATTTTACTTAATTGTCCCTGTAGAAATTTTATAACACAGGGAAGGAAGGCATAGAATAAGATAACTTCAACTAGAGGTCCCCATATTGGGAGAGCCTAGCTGATGAAGTTTTGTGAACATGTCCCAATGGGATTGTCATGCCAGTTGTAATTTTTCCTTTCTAACTGTTCTCCTTCCTGCATACTGTGACCAGGCCTGTACTGTGACCAGGCCCAGTGAGATGGCAATAGATGGGAAGCAGATGGGCTGAGGCAGGAAGGGCAGGATGGTGCATCCCAGGACACATGAATTAAAAACTATATAGCTCCCTGTAGGGAGGGGCAATTCCTGGGACAGGTTACCTTGGCAACGGGTTGGGGCAGGTTGATAAGGGTGGAAGAAGGGCTCTGAGAGAATTAACATTTTAATCCCTCAGGGGATAGTCTCCCAAGTTTCTAAAATTGACTCACTCAAATTGGCTTTCGACCTGACTTGATTTACCTATACATGCTGACTGCCTATGAGATTCTGGCTTTTCCCTTCTAATTTTAGGAACTCCTTACTACTGTAAGGGAATGGGACGATGACCGGATCTGGCTTCTTCCAGCTGAACAGGGGCGACGAGATGGGGACAAGTAGTTTGGAGTTCCCTCTTTAGAAGTCAGGCCAGATTGAAGCCGGGAGAAGATTGTAATATCATTAGGGACAGGATCCTCTATGAGAGAAGCAAAAAACATGAGTACCGAATAAATGTTGCAGCATCTGAAACATGTCAATGTATACAATGAAGATGATAATTTCTCACCAGGAGGTGTGAGGGCTGAGAAGTTGTCCCCAAAATAAGGCCAGAGTGGATATGGCCTTTATTTGGGAATATAAATCTTTAACATTCCCAGAATCATCAGGAATGTAAACACAACATTTAATATGGTAGTCAAGCTACTTAATGTACCCTTTCTATTAATTGGGGTTTGTACCATCCTAAGTGATTGCTTATTATCTTAAATTAACCTAGGTTGTGTTCTTGAAGCAATACCTCTGCAAAATATTGACAGGCAACTTTTAGACAGTTTACAAGGAAAATACAAAATAAAATTAACGAGAATAAAAACACATTTAGTTTGTGTAATAACCATCTTGAATTTTGACTGAGTTATATACTACAACCCCTGTTTCTTAACAACAAGAATCATTCTTTTGACCATAACCATAAACTAATTGAAGTTTGGTCTGCCCTGGAGCCACTCTGGCATGCAGTAAAGGTGGAAGGCCAGAGCCTTCTCAGGTGAGGTGGGGCTCTTTATAAATCTTAGGTCAGATGTTCTAGTTCTGAAGCTGATCTCTGCTTCTTAAATAGAATTTTACAGAGTTTACATATATCGTTGCTCAAGTTCCCATGAACATTAGCTAACACAATATTACATTTAGAAGAAATTAAGGGAAGTCTGAGAGCTTTTAACCTTTCGTGGAAAAGTTGAAACAATACAGTAACAGTCAAAACCTTTGAGCCTCTACATACATAGCAATCTTATATAAACCTTTATATAAAATCACACACATCTGTTAACCACTTCACGAGAACGCAATGTTCAAGCATATAGAATTATACCTGTTGAAACTTCATCCTTTTTCAGTGATGACAAAGTAACCTTAAATCTCTTTTTAATTTACCAATTTATGAAAACAATCAATAATGTTACACAATGGAATTCAAGGAGTTACTTGATGGCATATTTAACAGTTAGCACTTTAACCTTGTAAATTAATCAGACATTTAACCAAGTTACTCACAAATCAGACTGAACAGTACTAGTCATATATTCCATGCTGAAGAGAAGTTCTAGGACCAAGGGATACAAATGTTTAAAAACTCCATACCTGAATAGGACTGATCAGAAAAACATTAACCTACATGTATAGGATCAAAATCATGAGCTCAAAAAATCCATATTTAATCTAAGAAAAAGCAAGAGTCCTAGAAAAATGACTAGTCAGTAATTACCATACAATTTGCTTTTTGGTTTAGTCCAATGTAAGTTTAGGTAAAAAAAAAATTTCCCATTCTTTTGGGGACTGAGCCATCTCCTACTGAGTTGCTGGCTTCCCCATTTGCATTTCAATGTAAGTCTCAGCTGAGGTCAGGAAGGTGGGCACGGGGAAACTTGTTCTCAGCAGAAACCTCATGTAGAAGTAGGTAAGCAGCAGCTAGAGCCCTAAGACAAGGGGCCCATCCGTGAATGGTGGGGTCAAGCTGTTTAAAGAGATAGGCAACGGGAGCAAAGGTGGGGCCCTTGTATTGGCCTAGAACACCAAGAGCCAAACCCTTCATTTCATGGACATAAAGGGTAAATGGCTGAAGAAGGTCTGGGAGATGAAGAGCTGGGGCTGTGACAGTGCCTGCTGCAGATGCTTAAACTTAGCCTGAATGCTTTCGGGAAGGAACTTTCCCTCAATCCCCTTAGCTGCCTCATATAGGGGCTTTGCATAAAGAGATAAATTGAGAATCCAGGCACGGAAATATCCTGCTAGCCCTAGGAAGGAAAGAATCTCTTCTTTTGTCTTGGGACATGGGAGCTCCTCGATGAGGGCCTTTCTGTCCACAGTAATGGCCTTCAATTGATGGGAAATCTGAACTCCTAAATACACTACCTAGGTCTGGGCAAGCTGCAGCTTAGATGGGGAAACACGATACCCATGAGAAGCAAGAAAATTTAAAAGGGTGTAAGAGTCTTCACGAGCTGTGAAGAAGGAAGGGCTGCAGAGGAAAAGGTCATCTACATATTGCAAGAGAGAGGGGTTAGGGAATTCAAGATATTTGAGATCTGCAGCCAATGTCTGTCCAAAGGTATGAGGGCTGTCCCAAAAACCCTGAGGGAGGACTATCCAAGTCAACTGTTGGGACCGCTGGGTATCTGGATCTGTCCAAGTAAAGGCAAAGAGGTCTTGTGATTCTGGAGCTAAAGGGACAGTGAAAAAGGTGTCTTTCAGGTCAATAACTGAGAAATGGGTGGATAAGGAAGGAATTAAGGAGAGAATAGTACACGGATTTGGGACCACGGGGTGTATGGACTTAACAGCCTCATTGATAAGACGAAGATCTTGGACTAGCTGATACGACCCATTGGACTTCTGAACTGCCCATATAGGGGTATTATAAGGGGAATGGGTGGGTCTGAGAAAACGTTTCTGCAAAAGATCTGAGATAATGGGTTGGAGGCCCTTAAGGCTAGTGGCTGGAAGTGGATACTGGGCTCTATTGGGAAAACTCTGACGATCTTTAAGGTGAATTCCTATGGGGTCACACTGAGTATCCCAGACTATGGGGTCCACTAGATTGGTGGGGACAGGGTAATGGGAGGTTTCTGCATCAGTAGAGGGTTGAGGGGTTCCTGCCTCAATAGGGGGTTGAGGAGTATCAGTGGGGGATGGTGGGGTCTCCTCATGGTCATCAGTGGCCTTCGAAACAGTAAGAAAGATGGGGGAGGAGACGGAGCAAAACAAGCCAGGGAGCAAAATTGAGCTAGGCGGATTAGAGAACACAATCAAAATTAACAGGTTTAAAACCACCTACTATGCAAACTAAAAACTGATCTCTCAAGACCACGTACCCTGGGGCATTGTAATCCCAGTTTGGGTCTCTATCTGGAACAGACTCAGGACCAAAGTGTAAGTTTGGGTTTACTCTCTGAGTCTCATCCGCATATGCTCTTGCCTGCTTTCTCACGGGTCAGGGGAGGACTGAATGCAGACGGCTGCAGAATATCCCACGAGTCTGGTAGAGACATCACGAGAGCTGCTGGGGCCAGGAGAAACTCTGCCGGAGACACTGTGGAAGAAGCGCAGACTGTGCAGCTCTCTCCCTGCGCCGCTGCCAGAGTCGTTGGGGAAGAAATCGGGGAGGGGGCCAAAGTCTGAATCGGCGCATCTGGTAAAGAACGCATCGCAGAATCCGAGGGAGGGGGCTAAAGTCTGAATCAGTGCATCTGGTAAAGAACGCATTGCAGAAGATGGCAGAGAAGGCGTGGCAGGAGATGACGCAGAACAAAGCGGTGGAAGCTGAGTGGGCGGGGATAAAGGCAGAAGAGGCACAGGAAATGACATGGAAAGAAAGAGGAGGGTCTACGGATGAAGGCACGGTGATTGCGGAAGTCAGAGTCGAAACAGAGAGAAGGGGAGGGGCGGAAGATGATGTAAAAGGAAGAGGAGGGTCTAAGCACAAAGGCGTGGCAATTTTGGAAGTCAGAGCCTGAGCTGGGGGAGGGGGAGGGGCGGAAGGTCTGGACTGCTTGTACGGGGGCCGCGGGGCTTCTAATCCTGGGTCAAAGTCAAGGTAAATCAAGGATGGAAGCCGGTCACTGGGTCTGCATGCTAGAGAAACGGTTTCAGGACTACACTGAATACACAGGGAAGGATTTGAATGGAGAAGGGAAAAGGCATCTATGTAAGGCAACTCTGTCCATTTTTTCCACCGTTGGCAAAAGCTGGATAGTTCCTGCAAAACCCGAGCATCTAGGGACCCTGACTCTGGCCACTATTGGATAATGGGTAGGAAGGCCAAATTTTTGTACATAACTTTATTAATTTCTTTTTCTTTATGTGTGGCTTTAAGCCTAAGCTTGCCCGATTTTTTAGGAGGCAGTTAAGAGGAGAATCAGCTGGAATTGATAGGGAAGTTCCCATATTTCACCGTTAATGGGGAGAGGCTAATACGATATTTCGAAAAGCGTCCCTTTCAAAATATGTATTAGAGTGAGATCCAAGTCCGCTTGCCCAGTCGTCACCAGGTCAGGCTGACATGGAGTATCATGAGAAATGTCTTCCTCAAGATACCAGAGGACTATGAGCCCCCTGCGCAGGGGATTTTCGTGTCCCATCCCGGATGGGAAAGAAAATCTCAAGTCCCGAGTGTGGAGAGGAACTTCTCTAACCACTCCCAGCTGAAAGCTCTAATCACTACAGCTGAAAACTTTAGAGCGGGCAGATAGAGGTGGGGGGGGGTTCCTGGGGTCCACCGTCACCTTTAAGACTCGGATGAGGTGCTTTCCCCCCTGCACAGGTCACGGGCGAGATTGCCAGAAAATCGACTGTCAATTTTCACCATGTAGTGACCAAACAGGTTTAGGAACTCGGGGCGGGGGCAAGGGTGTGAGGCCGCCACGTGGCGCAGACTCACGAACACTGACAAGCACAGACTCCGGGTGGGGGCTGTCGGATGCGGAGTGTGGAGGTGGCAGAAGCCGCAGACAGGCTGGAAGCATGTTCCCAGAAAAAAGGGAGAGAGAGAGAGAGAGATTGAAAGAGAAAGAGCGAGCTCCTCGGGGCCCACTGTAACCTTGAAGGTCTTTGGTGGGGTGCGATCCCCCCCCCCCGTATAGGCCACAAGTGGGGCTGCCAGACGATCAACGGTCAGTTCCCACTGTGAAAGGCCCAACGGGTTTAGGAGCCCTGGGGATGGAGGGGCTTATCAATCCGATGACCTGCAGTGGATGCGTTGGAGTGGCGATCAAAAATGAGCGAAAGGCTGAGTCAGGTGGTTCCAAAAGCGGTTCCGAGATGGTTATGCCCTCTGGAGGAATGAGGTTCCCGGCCAATGCACCAAAATGAAGGGCAAAATACCACACTGGGACCGCCTTGTAGAAAAGGGCGGGGGTTATTAAGGGAAGGGGAGAAAGGGGGGAAAGGGAAAGGGAGAAAGGGAAAAGGGAACGGGGCAGGGGAGAGCTGGTGAGAAGATGACGGTGAAAAGAAAAGAGAGAGAGTTCTGGACAAGCCGAGGCTTAAGTACAGAGGGGTGGGAGTGTGCCTTGTATGGTCCAGATTGGCTCAGAAAGGGAGAGCCCGCCCAGGGTTGAATTCCCGTGAGAGGCGAGTATTCCCAGGATCAGGAAGCGTGGGGACTCAGAGCCCGCCAAAGGTGAATTCTCGTGAGAGTTGGCCACTTCCGGGAAGACGCCTGGGGGTATGGCCTGCCAGCCTGAATCTTATCCAACAGGGGCCAAGTTAGGGAAGCCATCAACAAACAAAAATTTAAAAATGTAAAAGGAGTTAGAGTACTAAAAATGGCATTTGCCCATCTCTGCTCCTGAGACCCCTCCTTGAGTTAACAGTTCTTCTGAGGTCAGGCATGACTGTCTGTCCTGTTTTCAAGCCTTCTCCATTTCTCAGAGATGTGGACTCCTTCTGGAGCAGCTCATGTGCAACTCCCCTGCCCATCTTATGCAAATTTTACAGGTGTGAACACAGGAAAAGTGAAATGAGATTGCCAAGATCACGGAGCTTGCAGAGTTGGTGGAGTCAGTATGCAGGACTATTGACTCCAATGTCACCCTTCCACCCCATTCCTCCCCACCCTCTCTAAAGCAACTCCCCATCCAGGACTTCACAGTGGTGGCTCCAGTATGGAGAAAAGTGGCCAGATGACTGAACTTGTTAAGATAGTAACCATGCCCCCAGGCAGGCTGGAGTGTTGATAGGAACCCCCCCTCCTAGGTGAGCTAGGAAGTTAAGCCCTGAGGTGGGCTATTTGAATTTTGCAGGCATGGGCTATTTGCTCTAACAGGGAGATAAGTAACCTGAAGCCCCCTTTGTTCACTTTTGCACTTGACATAGGAAATGCTTTAAAACCTGAGACTCCCCCATTGTTCGGTGTCTTGCCCTGCCTGCGTGTCAGTGGGAGAGCTTGACCCCAGCTAGCTGGCCCAAATAAACTCTGTTTGTATATTACATACTGTCTGGCTCTTTGTGGTTCATAGGAAAAGCAAAACTGGGCCTAACATCTGGGGGCTCCTCCGGGATCGCTTTCCCTCAAACTGGGAAACAGTCAATGGTGTCAGGGTTCAGACTCTGGAAGACCACGGTGAGAGGCTGGCCTGTTTTGGGAGAACTCTATGTTCTCATCTGGGAGAGCGAAACAGGGCTTTTGTCTGGGTTTTTTTTTTTTTTTTTTTTTGGGGGGGGGGGACTTCAGGTTCTCGTCTGGGGGAGTTGAGCTCCTATCTGGTATCCTGGAGGATGCTCTGGAGCTTGTAGATCGCCGGCAGTCCAGGTGGACGCCATTTGGATTGGTGCCAAGTAAGGATCCAGATCTGGAAGAGAGTGTATGTGAGAGAGAGAGTGAATGGAGGACCGGTCTGAGTGAATGTGAGGCTGCTTTGAAAATTTGTGTGGTTGCTGGATTTGTGTGTGTGACTTTTACAGCCTTTCTTTCATTCTTTCTGGTCTGCTTTTTCATTGTGTGTCTTCTCTGATATAAATATAAGAAAATTGAAGGACAAAATGGGTGATAAGACAAGTAAGCCTGATGCTCCTTTGAGCTGTGTTTTAAAGAACTTTGACAAACTTTACCCCCTTTTTCTAAGCAGGATTAGATGTTATCTCTTTCTTCCTAGTTGGCTGCCTTGAGCACATCCACTGCAGGAGGGAAATAACTGCTGGGAATATCTCCCAAATTAACAAGTGAATCCTAGCAGCCACCTGGGCACCCTGGGAACCCCGACTGGAATGTAACTCTTAAAAATCCATCAAAACCCTTTGTCCTTCCTGGCGCAGAGAGTCACAGCCTTTGAGACAGGAAGGCCCTGCGTTTCTCCTTTGCTAGCAAAGCAATAAACCTTCTTTTCTTTTTCTCATGACTATTAAGTGGGAATTGGGGACTTGGAGAAATTTCCCCTAGCTGGTCTGTTTTAAAGGTTTCTGTCTGTTGCCATAGTTTGGGGATCTAGACCTGTCTGGTTACCAACTAAAAAAAAAAAAAGAAAGAAAGAAAAGAAAGAAAGAAAGAAAGGCAGTTTCCCAACTTTCCAGACCTCAGCCTGGACTGACCAGCATTGAAATGCAAATGAGGAAGGAAACAAGCTTAAGCCTTAGGGGAAAAAAAAGGTGTGTGGGGGGTAAAAGTGTCTTTTTTACCTGGGCTTACATTACCAGCTAGTCATTTTTCTAAAGACTCTTGTTTTTTGATATATATATATATTGAGCTCATGATTTTGATCCTATATACGTAGGTTAACGTTTTTCTGATCAGTCCTATTCAGCTATGGAGTTTTTAAACATCTGTACCATTGCAACGGAGAGTGCCTAAAAAGCTACAAGGCCTTGGCTATTGTGTTGTGTGCACAAGTGTGTTATAAATAGAAAATGAGAGCTCATGGAAATTTTGTGAATGGATCCAAATACCTTTAATTCACTTGATTTAAAAGTGTTCAATTTAAATGGGGTAAATGAAAATAAAGGTGCTTTTAAAATGAAACTTACAAGTCTTTCTAGGTGGTCAAAAAAAAAAAAAAAACTAGTAAAATGTTATCTAATATCCCTTGGTCCTAGAAATTCTCTTCAGCATGGAAGAAATAACTAATACTGTTCAGTATGATATTTTGGTAAAGTAGTTATGACATGGGATTACTCATTTGTGAGCAACTTTGTTAAACATCTGATTAATTTACAAGGTTAAAATGCTAACGGTTAAATATGTCATCAAGTGACGAAGCTTCAACAGGTATGATTCTATATACTTAAACATTGTGTTCTCATGAGATGGTTACCAGATGTGTGTAATTTTATATACAAAGGTTTATAAAAGATTGCTACGTATGCAGAGGCTCAAAGGTTTCTATTCCAGTTAAGAGTACTATAAATAACAAAATATTTTTGTTAAGATGAAATAATTTGTCTGAATTCAAATTATTATAAGGATTGTTTATAAAGATGGACAGAGAAAGGGGTTAACACATGAGAGAAGTAAATTAGAAGGTTATAGGTATGGAAACCATACTCAATAGAAGGAAAAGGAAATATTTCAAGATAAGAATGTCTTATAATGAAGTAAATAAGAGGGTTTATGTAAGTGATGTAAAAGGCCTGTGTAAGTTGGTTGAATAAGTGTGTGAAACAATCAGCAAAAGCTATGTAAAGTTTTTTCTTCCCTAAGGTTAAATGTTAGTATACTGATATTGTTAGAAAAATGCTGAACATAGTTAACTTAGCTGGGAACACCGTGTTAGTGAAATAAAAGGGTTTATTGGGGTGCCACGTGGGCAAGGGTAGGGAAAGGAAGGGAAGGGAAGGGGATTAGGGAAGGGGGAAAAGGGATGGACGGGATCAGGGACAGGCAGGAACAGAGACAAGCGCGAACAGAGAGTGATTTCAGTCCAGGGCTGGCTTAAATAGAGTGGGGGTCATAAAACCCCCTTGGAGTGAGTCCTTGCCCTATAGGCTACCAGAGGTCAGGAGGTAGTGGACAGGGCACTTGCTGGTCAGGTTTGCTGGTCATGCTGAGGATCTTGGGAAGTGTAGTTTTTCACAAAGCACCTGGGGAGGTGTGGCCTTCTGCCTGGGAGGCACAGCCTCCTGCCTGGAATCCAACATTCCCCCCTTTTTGTTTTCTTAGGAAGCGGGGCATCGTGTTTCAATCTGGCTGCTTCAGAGCTGAAGTGGGGCAACATGGGGTGCTATGAGGGGAGGAGATGTGGGCAGGCAGGTCCAGCTGGAGGGTGAAAAAATTCCCAGGAGGTAGGCGTGGAAAATATGACTCTGTCCAGGTATGGGATGGATGAAGTTTCTTTGAAGCCATATGTCAGTGAGGGTGTCAAACCAGGCTTCTGCAGAAAGTCACTGAGGGAGTCAGCCGGAGAGCATGTAGAAATTGTGGGCCTTGCAAGTTTGCAAGTAACACTATTATGGAAGCAACAAAGGGAAAGAAGGTGAGATGGATTATTGTCTGTAGGCCTGTGTTCCACCAGGTGGGACTTACGGTGAAGAGGCCAATGGAGAGTGCGAAGCACATCTTAACGAGCGTCAGGTGGCAGCATAAGGGCAGGACTTAGCAGGGCTCTCTGGTTGGAAAGTCATCTGTTGTTTTTTTAACAGTTGATAATCCCTAAGAAAAAGCTGTTTAAAAGTTTGAAACGGAGAAAAAAAAAAAAAAAAAACAGAAGATTATTTTGAGTCGGTATCAGGAACACAAGAGAAACGAATTTTTAGGGGATCGGTGGGAATGGGAGAGCAAGTATACTGAAGTGGTTGTTTGTCGTCCTTTTGTGGATCTTCAGTTGGTTGAGCAGCTGGTTTCAGTCTGGAAATATGAGTCCAAGAAGTCAAATTTTCTGAGGTTTAACGAAGCTTAGCAGTTGTGGGTGTGCACAGCACAACCTGGAAAGGTCTTGTCCACTTTGGGACAAGGGAGACTGTTCCTGTGTCCTGGGGAGGGGAGAAATATACCCAAGAACCGGGTGTCAATGGAAATGAAGCAGTTAGTCTACTTGGGTCAGGTAGGATCTAATCTTGGCACGTCCGTAGCTGATGTCTGATGAAGGACAAGATGGGAAAAGAAAGATCTTTGGGTAGGTGTCTCCACTTTGTTGTGAAGGACAATGGGAAATCCCTATTTTGGGCAGAAGAGAGGCTTGCGGGAGTTTAAAGCCTGAAGCATCTCCATACAATCATGTTCTGGGGGCTCTGAGGAGACTGGGAGAAGGGAAACTGTGTGTAAAGAGGAGCAGAACTAGAAAGAGGTTGAGGAGCAGAACGCGACAGGGCAGGAGAGTTTGAAGGCTCTTATACATTAGTTTTTAAATGGTGAGGAGAGGCAATAGTGACATGAGCACCAAATTCAGCTTCTTAGATTCCTGTAGAAGTAGGTAAGCAGCGGCCAGAGCCTGAAGACAGGGGGCTCATCCACGAACAGTGTGGTCAAGCTGTTTAGAAAGGTAGGCAAAGGTGGGGCCCTTGTATTGGCCTAGAACACTGAAAGCCAAACCCTTCATTTAATGGACATAAAGGGTGAATGGCTGAAGAAGGTCTGGGAGATGAAGAGCTGGGGCCTGTGACAGTGCCTGCTGCAGATGCTTAAACTCAGCCTGAATGCCTTCGGGGAGGAACTTTTCCTCAATCCATTTAGCTATAAAGAGAAAAATTGGGAATCTAGGCACAGAAATTTCCCGCTAGGCCTAGGAAGGAAAGAATCTCTTCCTTTGTCTTGGGACAGGGAAGGGCCTTGATGAGAGCTTTTCTGTCTATAGTAATGGCCCTTGACTGATGGGAAATCTGAACTCCTAGGTAAACCACCTGGGTCTGAGCAAGTTGTACCTTAGACGGGGAAACACGATACCCACGAGAGGAGAGGAAGTTTAAAAGAGTGCAAGAGTACTCACAAGCTGTGAAAAAGGAGGGGCTGCAGAGAAGAAGGTGATATTATAAGGGGAATGAGTGGATCTGAGAAAAACGTTTCCACAAAAGATCTGAGATAGCTCCCTGTAGGGAGGGGCAATTCCTGAGATGGGTTACCTTGGCAACAGGTTGGGGCAGGTTGTTAAGGGTGGAAGAAGGGCTCTGAGGGAATCAGCATTTCAATCCCTCAGGGGACAGTTTCCCAACTTCCCAAAATTGGCTTTCGACCTGACTCGATTTACCTATATATTCTGACTGCCTATGAGATTCTGGCTTCATTTGCCTTCTAATTTCAGGAACTCTTTACTACTGTAAGGGAAATGGGACGATGACCGAATCTGGCTTCTTCTAGCTGAACAGGGGTGGTGATGAGATTGGAGCAAGTAGTTTGGAGTTCCCTTATTAGAAGTCAGGTCAAATTGAAGCCTGGAGAAGGTTGTAAAGTCATCAGGGATGAGAGCTTTTATGAGAGAACACAAAAAACATGAGTACTGAATAAATGTTGCAGCATCTGGAACATGTCAATGTATACCATGGAGATAATATAAATTTTTAACATGTACAGAATTATCAGGGATGTAAACACAACATTTACCTTTACTTCTAAAATGTCCAGAAATGATTGTGTATCTGTTTTAACTGTTACTGGATGTCTAGGATGAAGTTTGTCAAACTGACTTTTGTTTTGACTATTGGTAAGAGTCAGATGTTTTTGATGGGAATCTTGGGGAAACTTGAGAGCAGCTTTTGTGCTCGGTGCCTTCTGTAAGGATGGGTCCAGGTCTTGCTTGACCTTGTGGCTTCCTTCAGAAGCATTAGAGATGTTTCTCCCTTTTATGGACCCTCTTTTTAGCAAGTGCACTGATTGGCTTTCTCCTCTATCGGTCTCATTTATCTCTCTTATCGAGAGATCATGTGACCCAGAGATGTAAAGCTCTGTAGAGATGTTTCCTCTTCCCTCACAGGCAGACTCTGGGACAAGAACCAAATACTGGTCTTCTTGGCCCTTTTTGATTAATTTAAAAGTTTTTTGTTTTTTTTTCTTGGTGCCGGGGATTGAACTTAGGGGCACTTGACCACTGGGCCACATCCCCAGCCCTCTTTTGTATCTTATTATAGTCAGGGTCTCACTGAGTTGCTAAGTGCCTCGCCATTGCTGAGGCTGGCTTTGAACTCGCGATCCTCCTGCCTCGGCCTCCCAAGTGCTGGGATTACAGGCGTGCACCACCGCGCCCGGCTAATTTAAAAGTTTTGATTTTAGACATCCAGTAAGCTAATCTTAAATTGAGAACATTGGGCTTTAACTTTAATATTTATATAAACTTACAGTAGCTGGGGTCTGTGGTACCTATCTGTCTTGATGGTTCTTGAAGGTCAGGTGTTTAAGTTTTGAAGTTGATTTCTGTTAACATATTTGAGCTTCTAAGAACATTAGCTGATAAAATATCACATTTAGAACAAATTAAAGAAAGGCTGAGAGCATTTAGCTGACAAAATATTACAATTAGAATGGAGTAAAGAATTTTGAGAGTATTTAACCTTTTTGGAAAAGTAGCAAAATGCTTTTACAATATAGCTTCTAAAGAAAGAACATGATATTTTGAAATAGTTGTTACAATTTTCAATTCCTTTTAAGATTACTTGCTCAAAAGAAACAAAATTAATAAACACAACATTATGGATAAATTAATGTTTTAAGAAATCTTTGTCCTCTTATCACATAGATATCAGTATATTACCATTTAACCTTAGGGGGAAAAAAACTTTACATAGCTTTTGCTGATTGTTTCACACACTTATTCAACCAACTTACACAGGCCTTTTACATCACTTACATAAACCCTCTTATTTACTTCATTATAAGACATTCTTATCTTGAAATATTTCCTTTTCCTTCTATTGAGTATGGTTTCCATACCTATAACCTTCTAATTTATTTCTCTCATGTGTTAACCCCTTTCTCTGTTCATCTTTTGAAACAATCCTTATAATAATTTGAATTCAGACAAATTATTTTATCTTAATAAAAATATTTTGTTATTTATAGTACTCTTAGTTGGAATAGAAACCTTTGAGCCTCTGCATACATAGCAATCTTTTATAAACCTTTGTATATAAAATTACACACATCTGGTAACCCTTTCATGAGAACACAATGTTTAAGTATGTAGAATCATACCTGTTGAAGCATATTTAACCGTTAGCATTTTAACCTTGTGAATTAATCAGACGCTTAACAAACAAAGTTAGTTACAAATAAATAATCTCATTTCAAATACCAAAATATGAGACTGAACAGTATTAGTCATTTTTTTTGCTGAAGAGAAGTCTTGGAGAAACTTGCAAATTAAGTTTGAAGTTTGAAGGTACCTTTACTTATTTGTTTACCCAATTTGAATTGAACATTTTTGACTTAAATGAATTAAAGGTATTTGGATCTATCTGAGGGAGGGGGAGGGAGTTAAGTAGCAGAGCCGGTTGATCAGAAAGTGACTGCGAGGCTAAGAAGTTGTGATGTTTGTTGGGTGTCAGATGTAAGAGAGCAGAGGAAGCGAGCAAGGAGCATGCTGCTGCTGTAGTGGCAGCGGGCTGGGAGTGCAGACAGGGAGCGCGCCGCTGCAGCGGTGGTCGCCGTTCGCTGGCGGGGGAGGGGGAAGGCGCGCAGAGTTGAGGATGGACTGAGGAGCTTGGGGCACGCACGCACGGTGGGTGCCGATGGACTGGAGCCCGAGAAATTTTGCGTTTTGAATAAAGAATTGCCTGCTTTCTCGAATGGGTCAGAGGAGGACTGAACGCAGGGGGCGGCAGAGTATCAGGCGAGTCTGGGAGGGACACTGCGGGAACTGCTGGGGCCAGGAGTAACTCCACGGAAAAGAACGCGTTGTAGAATCTAAGGGAGTGGGGGCTAAAGTTTGGGGCGGTGCGTCTAGCAAAGCCTGCATGGCCGAAGACGGCGGGGGAGCCGTGGCCGGAAATGACTCAGAACCAAGCGGCGGAAGTTGAGTGGGCGGGGATAGTGGCGGTGAAGGCACCGGAAATGACGTGAAGAGAAGGAGGGTCTACAGAGGAGGATTCTGACGGAACGGAAGGAAGGGGGGGCGGAGGATGAAACAAGAGGAGGAGGGTCTAAGCACAAAGGCGTGGCAATTTTGGAAGTCAGAGCCTGAGCCAGGAGAGGGGGAGGGGCGGAAGGTCTGGACTGCTGGTACGGGGGCTGTGGGGCTTCTAATCCTGGGTCAATCAAGGATGGAAGCCGGTCACTGGGTCTGCATGCTAGTGAAACGGTTTCAGGACTACACCGGGTGCACGAGGAAGGATTTGAACGGAGAAGGGAAAAGGCATCCACGTAAGGCAAATCTGTCCATCTTTTCGACTGTTGGCAAAAGCTGGAAAGTTCCCGTAAAACCCGGGGATCTAGGGATCCTGACTCTGGCCACCGATTGGACAATGGGTAAGAAGGCCAAATTTCTGTACATAACTTTATTAATCTCTTTTTTTTTTAATTTGGGGCTTTAAGCCCAAATGTGCCCAATTTCTTAGGAGGCAATTGAGAGGCGAGTCAGCTGGAGTTGATAGGGAAGTTCCCATATTTCCCGTTAACGGAGAGAGGCTAATACAGTATTTCGAAAGGTGTCCCTTTCAAAATATGTATTAGAGTGAGATCCAAGTCTGCTTGCCCAGTCGTCACCGGGTCAAACGAAAATGGGACACCGTGAGAAATCACGTCCTGTCCCGGATGGAAGGTTTTTCAAGATGCCGGGGGACTATGAGCTACTTCGCGAAGGTTTTTGTGTTTCCCATCCCAGACAGGAAAAAAAAAAGGCTCAAGTCCGGAGTGTGAAGGGGAACTTCTCTAGCCACTCCCAGCCGAGAGCCCTAATCTTACAGCTGAAAACTTTAGAGCGGGCAGATAAAGGTGAGCGGGCAGATAAAGGTGGGGGAGGGGGAGTTCCCGGGGTCCTCCATTGCCTTTAAGACTCGGATGGGGTGCTTTCCCACCTGCACAGGCCACGGGCGAGATTGCCAGAAAATCGATGGTCAATTCCCACCACGTAGTGACCAGACAGGTTTAGGAACTCGGGGTGGAAGGGGGGCTTACCGAAATCCAGCGATGCCGTGGAAAAAATGAACAGACGAATGGAGACGGGTTAGATGCACTTCTCCCTCCAGGGTTTCGGCACCAAATGTTAGAAAAATGCTGAACATAGTTAACTTAGCCGGGAACACCGTGTTAGTGAAATAAAAGGGTTTATTGGGGTGCCACGTGGGCAAGGGTAGGGAAAGGAAGGGAAGGGAAGGGGATTAGGGAAGGGGGAAAAGGGATGGACGGGATCAGGGACAGGCAGGAACAGAGACAAGTGTGAACAGAGAGTGATTTCAGTCCAGGGCTGGCTTAAATAGAGTGGGGGTCATAAAACCCCCTTGGAGTGAGTCCTTGCCCTATAGGCTACCAGAGGTCAGGAGGTAGTGGACAGGGCACTTGCTGGTCAGGTTTGCTGGTCATACTGAGGATCTTGGGAAGTGTAGTTTTTCACAAAGCACCTGGGGAGGTGTGGCCTTCTGCCTGGGAGGCACAGCCTCCTGCCTGGAATCCAACAGATATAAACCAAAGTTTAATCTATGTGGTAAGAGGACAAAGATTTCTTTAAACATTAATTTACCCATAATAATGTGTATATAAAGTTTTGGTTTCTTTTGAGCAAGTAATCTGAAAGAAATTAAAAATTATACAGCTGTGGTTAAGCAAACAACTATTGTTTTAAGATATTATAATGTTATTTCTTTAAGAGCTAAACTTGATTAATATAAAAAACATTAATGTAATTATGGTGCTATTATTCTTCTTTGTGTACTAGATATGTTCATATTTTTTAGGTATACAAACCTCAAGGTAAAAGCTTCAAAGATCATTGTCTCAAGTTGGTGTTCTCCAAAATAAAGTTGTATGGTAATTTTAGGCCTATAAAGATAATACATTAGAGATTTACCTATATCATTTAAAATGTGTTCTACAATTAGACCTGTTGTCAAAAAGATATAAAAGCTTTATGTACTTATTACACTGAGATACAATTTAAATGTATTTTTTTTAAGTTCATGAGAGCCTAATCTACATAAAAGTTAATATTGTAAAATACATTTTACTACTTTTCCACAAAAGTTTAAATATTCTCAGAAAAATTTATTAGAAGCAGAAAAAGAGAAGAAAGACACTCTCTAGGGAGAGAGTGGGTTCTTTCAGAGAAGAGTTTAATGATGCGCACTCTTTGTTTTCCAATTTCATTGCGGGGGTCTTAGGAAAATTTTTGGAGAGTCCTGTCCAGATTTCCCTTCTCAACTTTTGACTGACAATAGGATTGCATCAGATTCTTAAGTCACTACTACTATTTTATGGTCCATGGTCTTTTCTTTTAATTATCCTGTCTTGAGTTCTGGGATCTTTGGTCTGTGTAAAGGTCACAAAAATCCCCCCCTTCAGGGTAATTTGTATTCTTTTTATCAGCAAGGAGGCCCTTACAATAGATCTGCAGAAAATTGGGTTTTGGGTAAGAAATGTAACATGTCCTTAACATGTACTTAAGCCAGGGTAGGGCCAGAATGGCTTTAGGCTATATTTTCAAAGAAAGCTCATGTGGGGGGAGGCAGCACTGTTGGCAGAGGTCAGTACAGTATATCCTTACAGGTTCCTACTGCTCAAGTCTACCTGCTACCTATAATTAATGTGGTTAAAAGTAGTGTACAACATTTTTTTGAAGTTCTGAATTATGGCCTATCCAATCTGCATTTAGTGTAACAAATGAGCTGGATAATATTGGGCAAGTTATTTTGTCTCCTTGGGTCTTAGTTTCCTCATTTGCAAAATGAAGTCTGTTGCTAATATTCCATACTATTTCTCCAAAATGGATTAAACATTTCATGAATGGTTTAGCAAATGGGGTGCAAAGGAGCACATACATCTGGGGCACCAAACTATAGTTAAGGAAGTTTTTGCAATCTTAGCCCTGATGTGGCTTGTAGGGAAAGATGGTACAAAAATATGCATATTGTTATTGAATACTACTTCTTATCTCACATGAATTACTAAAGAGATGAGATAATTAAAGTTAATGTGCTTAATGTTATCTTCTTCATTTTGTATCATCCATACTTGGATATTCTGGAGGAGATTTAACTTGAAGAATAACCAGTCCCATCCCTTTCCTGCAGTTTTTTGGAATCACAGTGACGGACAGAAACTGAGTTAGTCATGTTGCTTTAAGTTGTGAGTGTAATGCTATTGCCTAGTATTTATTTCCCATGTATATACAAATGCAGGTACTTACAATGAACAAGGTAAAAACAGAAGTGAACAAGAATAATAAGGACAATAAATGAAGAAGAGTAGTAAGCACAGCATTACTTTCCATGTGGCTTCTTTTCCTTAATTGAATTCTAATTTGTCAGAGAAAGAAGAAAGTAGTAAGGGCAAATAATAGGTATTAGAAAATGTAATATATTGTGTTAGCTAATGTTCATGTGGACTTGAGTAACAATGTATAGAAACTCTGTGAAATTCTATTTAAGAAGCAAAGATCAGCTTCAGAACTAAAATATGTGACCTAAGGTTTATAAAGGGCCCTGCCTCACCTGAAGTAAGGCTCTTCCTTCCACCTTACTACATGCCAGAATGGCTCCAAAGTAGGCCAAACTTTAATTTGTTTACTGTTATGGTCAAAGGGGTGATTCTTGTTGTTAAGAAACAGGGGTTATAATATATAACTCAGTCAAAACTCAAGATGTGTTCACAAACTAAATGTGTTTTTACTCTTATTAATTTTATTTTGTATTTTCCTTGCAAACTGTCTAAAAGTTGTCTGTTAAGGTCTTGCAGAGGTATTGCTTCAAGAAAACAACCTGAGTTAGTCTAAGCCATCACCTACAGATAGGGAGTACAGACCCCAGCTAAATGACTATAAGGTTATAAGCATTAAAGTTAAAGCCCAGTGCTCTCAATTCAAGTTTGGTGAGACCAATTTGCTAGATGTTTAAGATCAAGACTTTAATTTAAATTAAAAGTGTCAAGAAAACCAATATTTGGCTCTTGCCCTCAAAGTCAAGTCTGAATCCAGGAGACAGGGAGCTTCTCTAAAAGCTTTGCAACTCTGGGCCACATAACTTCCCAATCAGAGAGGTTGTGAGACCTATGGAAAAGAGAAAGCCAAGCAGTGACCTTGCTATGAAGAGGAGGGTCCTGAAAAAGGGAGACATCCCTGCTGCTTCCAAGAGAAGCCACATGGTCAAGCAAGACCTGGATCCATCCACATGGAAGGCACTAGCAAAATGGAAAAGCTGCTCTCGCGTTCCCCCAAGAATGACTCCCATGGGAATTCAGCTGACTCTTAGCAATAGATAAAGGCAAAAGTCAGTTTGACTTGCTTCATTTTAAACACCTAGCAAAAAAAAAAAAAAAAAAAAAAAAACAGTTAAAACCGAAAATGCAGCCATTCCTGGGCACTAAGAAAATAATTAAATGTAACTTAAGATATACACTTACATTAGCCCCCAAAGTTAGTAAGACTGGAGGCTACAATAGAGATTCTTAGGCAGGAGTGCCTGATAACTATAAAAAGAAACAGTTTAACTATTAAATGACTGCCAAGTCAAAAGTTTTTAGTCAGCTTAAGGCCTACAGAACTTCCTAACCTAAACAGGTAGGCTTAATATTCACTACTATGATTATCTAGCCCTAAGTAACAGAAATAAAGGGCCAAATGAAGGCCATATCCACTCTGGCCTTATTATGGGGACAACTTTTCAGCCCTCGCACCTCCTGGTGAGAGATTATCATCTTCATGGTAAATATTGACATGTTCCAGATGCTGCAACGTTTGTTCAGTGCTCATGTTTTTTGTTTCTCTCATAGAAGCGCTGGTCCCAGATGACAACCTGTTCTTCCCCAGGCTTCAATCTGACCTAACTTCTAATAAGGGAACTCCAAACTACTTGCTCCAATCTCATAGTCGCCCCTGTTCAGCTAGAAGAAGCCAGATTCGGTCATCGTCCCATTTCCCTTACAGTAGTGAGGAGTTCCTGAAATTAGAAGAGAAATGAAGCCAGAGTCCATTGGGCAGTCAGTTTAGTTGAGTGAATTGAGTCAGGTAGGACCAGGAAAGACAATTTTGAGTGCGTCCAGGAAAGTTAGAGACTTGTTGGCCTGAAAGATTGAAATATTGATTCCTCCAGAGCCCTTCCTCTACCCTTTCAAAAATTTGAAAAGGACAAATAAGAAAAGGGGGAAATATTAAGATAGTAACCCCACCCCCAGGTGGGCTGGAATGTTGATAGGAAACCCTGCTCCCAGGTGAGCTAGGAAGTTAAGCCCCAAGGCAGGCTATTTGAATTTTGGGCATGGGCTATTTGCTCTAACAGGGAGATAAGTAACCTGAAGCCCCCTTTGATCACTTTCCCATGTGATGTAGGAAATGCTTTAAAACCTGAGACTCCCCCTTTGTTTGGGGTCTTGCCCTTCCTGCGTGTCAGTGGGAGAGCTTAACCCCAGCTAGCTGGCCCAAATAAACTCTGTTTGTATATTACATACTGTCTGGCTCTTTGTGGTTCATAGGAAAAGCAGAACTGGGCCTAACAAACTCACATAGGGTTCAGCAATTCCAAAACCCACACAGTTGGGTTAGAGAGCACCTACTAAAGCTGCTGTAGCAAAGGCACCAGTGAGTGAGCTGACAGCCCCATCACCCCAGAAGATGCTCCTGTCCCTGTGTTCCTTAACTCAGGCCATTTCCATGTTGCTACCTTAAAAGTGATCACTGCTACTGGTGAAAAGTAGAGGCTTGGAAAGGTGGTGTTGCCTCTTAAGTGTATGGTCAGCCTCTCACAATTGAGGAAGAGCCAACCAGATCACACACACAACACACACAAAAAAAAATGTCCCCACATTACAATCTCCCATTAACACAGCAATCTGCCACAAGCTCACATCTCAGCACCCAAATGCCAGTGAACACCATGCCTGGGTGACAGGACCATTCAGTCTGGACACATCATGGTCAGTGCCATATCCCAGACCTAGGACTGAGTCCCAGCTTGTTCTCATTTGCTTCTCAGGCCAGGCCTGCTGCATGGTTTCATTTAATTGTGTATTTTCATCATTTGATATCTGTAGCTAAAAGCCTGTGGGCAGTAAATGCCCTTTTCTATCAGTTCAAGCAAGAAAATGTACCTGCCATGGTCCTATTTGCCTCACTGGGCTGCTGACTTATTTTAAGAACTGAATCTTTCCTGTTACTCTATTTTTCACTGCGGGTCAAGAGGGACATGGAAAACTTGGGTCAGGGGAGGAGCGTCCTCTCGTGTGGTGACCTAGTGCCACCTATTGACCACTCGCTCAACAGCAGCCAAATTAAATAACGGAGGTAATAAAGGACCAAAATGTTTTGTGTTCCCATGAAGTTTTATACACATTCTCCTCTAGTCACATAACAGAGTTCCCCTAACAGTATTATGTTCATCTTATTTTTAAAATAAAATTCAAGGCAATGGCAAGAAATCTGGGTAAGTTTTTCCCTTGCCAACTCCGTTTCATGGTTTCCTGCTTTGGTGGCTGTCAATTATAAATGATGAGCTCATGAGAGACAGGCTAATGCAAACTCCAGGTGCCCAGAGCACAGCCAGGGAGAGAGACAGCCTCTGTGGGACCTGATGCAATCGCCTTGTCTTCATTTAACCGTTGAGACCAGTGTTTCTAAACTTTGGGTGCAAGATTATCCTGGCAGCACCTCTAAGGGGCATAAATGCCTGTGTTATTATTATCTGCAGATTGCCACTGCCACTCATATGGAAGAGGTGCAAAGTCCTTCCTCTGGAGCAACTGGAATTGGAGATGGGCTGCTCACAGCCCCCTCAAGTCATTGCTCTTTGCCTCCCCCATGGTATGATCCTATTTCCACCCAACAGTTCTGGCCTTCAAGTTCCCAATTCCTTGCAAATATAAGGACCAGGATTTCTTGACCTTGGCACCATTAGGTGAGATAAGTGTTTGTTGCCTTGGAGACTGTGACTGTTTAGTTGGTATCCTTGGCCTACCCACATGCCAGAAGCACCCACCACTGTCCCTATCCTTACCCCTGTTAAAACAATCAAAATATGTTTAGACATTGCCACATGTTCTCTGGGGGTGCACAATCTGGTTTAGAACTGCATACCTAGAAATCAAGTACACAGGAAAGAAGAAGACAATGAGGAAGAACTCTTACTACCATTTAAAAACACACAAATTGCCCCCAGAAATCTTAATAGATAAGGCACTGGTTCCCTAAAAGGCACAGACTGTCTGCTAAGACCTTGGTAGCCTCATCTTATTTAATCTTCACAACCAAGAAACTAGTCTGTGGATTCTCAGAGGAAACATGAAGAAACTGAAGTTCAGGGACCTTAAGTCACTTGGCCAAGGTCACAGAGCTGGTAGTGGAAGAACTATCATAGGAATCTAGGTTTTCCTGACTCCAAAGCCAGAGCTCCTCATCACCTCCAGATTCTGAGACCACAGGCCAAGGAGAATTCTGAAACAGTCTTAATTGTCAACAGACCGCTACAGTTTTCTAATACTATTCAAATAATAGATTCAGATTTAGACTTAAAGACATAAAGACTGTAGCTATTTTCCATAAGAAATTTGATCCAAACAGTTGGTGCTGAGGGGGAACTGCTGTAGGTGAAGGGAGGAGTCCTGGGTTTGAGTTCAGACCCTGTGGCTAATATGTGATTCAGTTATTCACACTTTTAAAGCCTCTTCTCATTCTTGTTTACAAGACAAAAAGCTTTGCTAGACCAGTAAGTCTCAACCCTGGCTGCAAATACAATCACTTGGGGGACTTTTAAAAAGAAATCTGTAGGTCCTACCCCAAGCAATTAGACAAAAATCTCTGGGGACCCAAAGATTTTTTTTTTTTTTAAAGTACCAGGTAAGCCTAATGTGCAACAGAATTGAGACCTATGGGGCTAGATGAACTGTAAGGTGCTCAAGTGCTGTGACTTCCCACACCCCTTGAAGTAGAGGCCATCTCTTCTACACATCCATTGTGCTCTTAGGACACATTACTGGTTTTGCTTGCTTGCTTGTTTGTTTTTTGGTACTAGGGATTGAATCCAGGAGCACTTTACCACTGAGGTACATCCCCAGCCTTTTTTTTTTTTTTTTTTTTTTTTTTTTTTTTGAGATAGGGGTTCACTTTTTCACTAAGCTGCTTAGGGCCTCACTAAATTGCTGAGGCTGCCTTTGAACTTGAGATCCTCCTGCCTCGGCCTCTGAAATCTCTGGGATTACAGACATGCCCCACAGCACCCGGCATATGAGATGTTTGGAGAGGTGGCTAGTTTCTCTGTCTCTTAGGACTGTCCCAAAAGTCTTGAAGAATTTCCTGGACCTCCCTCGCTGTTTCAACAGCCCTCCTGTCTGCAAACCACTTCCAGCATCTCATTCTACCACCAAAAAGCCCCAGAGCCCACCCCACCCTCTGTGGAACATGGGGGTTAGAAACCCATTCCAAAGGCTGCAAAGAGCAGGGAACATGACAGAAAACAGCTGCATCCACTGAAAGATGACCTTCTTCTTGGCTTGGTTGAACACTTGCCTGCTTGACTTTGACATGTTTCATTCTAATCCGTGATCTTTCGGGAGGTGAGAGAAACTCCCCTTTCTGAACATGACTCACTGGCCCCTCTATCAGCACCCGGAGGAGGGTGATAATGTCTCACTCAACAGGTGTCTGGGAGCAGTTTTGGCTACACCGTTGGTGCTCTAGACCCAAGTCCCCTGGTCTTCCTCCCTCCCTGTGCCTCCTGCCACCCCTGTTTCTGCAAGTGACCTCCTGCAACAGGACACTCTCAGATACGAAACTAACGATGAAAGTAATTGACATGGACGTAGTCCTCCCGGATATGTGAAAAGGACTCACATGCATCATTTCATTTATCCTTCACAGATACCCACACACAATAGTGCCATTGTCATCTTCACCACTGGCACCCCCATTATGAAAAGGAGAAAAGTAAAGCATCTGGATTTGCTATTCCTCATCCTCAGCTTTGGTCCCCATGATTCCACCAATTCTCTAAAGAATGGCCATTCCCCCACTAGTCCATGAGTCCTGCAGGGGCAGGACTCACACCTGGCTTGGCTCACCACAGAGTCACTAAACTGGCAAAAGAGCCAGGCGGTACCCCAGGTGCCATGTGCCTGACCTCTGCTTGGTGGAGGGTGAATCTGTGAAGGTTGAGAATCAGGCTCCTGGGAGAGGGCAGGACCCTGGGGAGTGCAGGCCTGAGGGCAGCAGGAGAGGGGAGGAAGGGAGGGAGTACTCAATGGTGTCACACCAAGGTTTTATCCAGGTCACCTTCCTGGACCAATGACCAGTGAGAATCTTGTCAGTGGCCTGTGAGAGCAGATGTATTAGGTTTTTTGTTCCTGTGACCAGAACAACTTAGAGGAGGAAACATTTATTTTGACTCATGGTTTCAAAGGTCTTGATCCTTGGTCATCTGGCTTCGTTGTTCTGGGCCTAAGTGAGGCAGAACATCATGGGAGAGAGAGCTGTGGACAGAGCAAAGCTGCTTAGCTTATGGACCAGGAAGCAGAGAGAGAGAAAGATGGACAGACAGACCAGCAAGTGCCCTGTCCACTACCCCCCCTGAGGGGGCAGGACAGAGCAACAGAGAGGAAGAGGAAGGGTCCAGGGCGTACAAGATAATAGTTCCCCCAAGGGCATGCCCCCAGTGACCTACTATCCTCAACTTTTCTAACAACCATCTTCCACCATCCTGCCTACAGAGGCCACCACCTCTGAGCACTCCATTCAAATTATTAATCCATCAAATGGATTCATCCACTTATGAGGGTAGAGCCCTTATGATCCAATCACTTCCCCAAAGCCCAACCTCTGGACACTGCTGCATTGGAGACCAGCCTCAACACATGAGGTCCCTTTGGGGGACCTTCCAGATCCAAATGGTAACAGAAGATAGATGGGGTGAGTGGAAAGAGGGGGAGGCAAGGAGTAGAAGCAATGTGTGCAGACAAGTGTTTGGAGTCAAGGGAGAGTTTTTATCATTTTATTTTATCATGTTTTCTGGGAGAGACTGTCCATGGGATAAAGGGAAGAGTGAGCGCTGTAGGTTCCTGGGAGGGCAGAAAGGTGGAAGGACTGGCTATGCTTGGGGAGGCAGGAAATGCACCTGACCATACAGATCCAGGGAGGCAGTATGGGAAAGGGAGGCCAGGCCAGGCCTCTTCTGAGCTCTTCACACACAGCATCACATTTACAGGCACATCTCAGAGACACTGCAGGTTCACTTCCAGATCATGGCAATAAAGCAAATATAACAAAGGCAGTCGCACAATTTTTTTTGGTTTCCCAGTGTGAATGTTTTGTTGACACTATACAGTAGTCTAATTGGTGTGCAATAACTACATGATGTCTAAAATATACACATACCTTAATTAGGCAATATGTTATGGGGCTGGAGTTGTGGCACAGTGGTAGAGCACTTGCCAAGCATGTGTGAGGCACTGGGTTCGATTCTCAGCACCGCATAAAAATAAATGAAATAAAGGTCCATCAAAAACTAATAAGAATTTTTTTTTTAAAAAAAGAAACATGTTAATGCTTTAAAATGCTAATGATCATCTCAGATATTAGAAAAAATGGCACTTACAAACTTGCCCAATGTACAGTTTTTGTAAAACAATGTAATATTGTAAAACAAAGCAAAGTACAATAAAACATCCATAGGCTTGCACACACTCACAATCACTCTGCTCATGCAAACTTTCTTAGCCCCAAATCCTGGATGAAGAACAAGAGCTTCAAATGTTAGGTAACTTGCAGGACCAGCAAGGGGCAGAGCTGGGCTGGGAACCAGGACACAGTACCCTCTCACACTGAAGCCCAAACTCTGACAATTGTGCAGCCTGTCACCTCCAGCAAAAGATGAGCTGGAACTGGAAAGTGTATTTTATGGACTGATTTTGTTTGATTTTGTTTTTTGTGTGTTTGTGGCTTATGTTTTTTTTTTTTGTTTTTTTTTTTTTTTTTTTTTTTTTATGTGAAGACAAAACCCATTTGGAGTTGTGGCTCACGGGGCTGACACTTATTTTTTTTAAATAAAATAAAAGTCCATCGACATCTTTTTTTTTAAAAAATTGCTTTGGCGCACCAACTTTGGGAGGCTCAGAGGATCGCGAGTTCAAAACCCATAGAAAATTGCAGAAAAACTCAGTGAGACCCTGTCTTCAATGTGAGTTCAATCCCTTTTAAAAAAAAAAAAAAAAAATTGCAGAAAACAGTTTTTACTACCAGTTTGTGCATGATGTGATGCAAGTCCTTTCCCCTTCCTGAGTTGTATCTCCCTTGTCTCCAAGTTGAAGCAGGCCACTGGATGAGCTCAGAGGTCCCTTCCAGCCCTAACACTCTCACATCCTCTGACCCTGAGTCTGACTTTGGAGTAGGCAGTCGATGGTCTGCTCCCAAGAGGAGAGGACTCAGGACCTGGATTCAAGGGAGAGCTGGAGTACCCCAACACCAAGCAGGAGGGAGGATCATCCTGGGCTCTGTCCTACTTTTCCCCACTTTGGGACTGTGGAAGCTTCCACCAGGTGACCAAAGGGTAGTTGACAGAAAGGAGAGAATGTGGGCAGATGAGAAAGAAAAAAAAAAAAAAATTCACCTGAAGCAAAAAAAAAAAAAAAAAAAAAATCCTTTAACACATGAAACATCCAAGGGAAGTGGTTGGACTTAATTATTTTCCATGTCCTTTTCACTGTTATGGATAAAAAACAAAGTGGAGGGGCTGGAGCTATAGCTCAGTGATAGAGCGCTCGTCTCGCCTGTGTGAGGCCCTGGGTTCGATCCTCAGCACCACATATATAAAATAAAGGTCTTGTGTCCACCTACAACTGGAAAAAAAAACCCCAAAGTGGAAGAGCACTGGTTCAGGACACCTAAACTGGAGCCAGGAGCCTTGTGAAGCAGACCTGGTGCATCCATAACTGAACTTCTGGACTAAGCTGTCTGTCACACATACCCACTTGGGTACATGCTGACCTTGGGAACTGGGCTGAACAGAAAGTTCTGGAATAAAATTCACTAGGCCTTGTGTAAAGCTACTAGGGAACAGACAGACTTGAGTGGTGGGAACACAAGGGTAAGGAAATAATTCTATAAAATGGGCCCACATGCTTTCTCTTTTAAAAAGCAATTTACCTGCAGCCCTACCTAGCTTAAGGAGACAGGATATATTACATTCCTCAGCAAACTTCCTGGTATGTGCAGGAGAAATGCAGGCCCTAAATGCCAATGAAAAGAACACAAGTTACCCTGAAAAAGGGGACTCTTATGGCCCTTACACAGGCCAGATCCCAGAACTCAAGGAGATAAGACTACCCGCTATCCATAAAATCTGTAAGGACAGGAGGTTCCAATTAGAACCAATCAGCTGGGCCAAAGTGACCTAGCATTGTCATGGTAATGGGCACTTGAAAGCCTGATATCATTCTGCTGTCAGTCAAAAATCAAGAGGTAGGGGCTAAGGTTGTAGCTCAGTGCTAGAGCACTTGCCTAGCACATGTGAGGCACTGGGTTGATCTCAGGACCACAAAAAATAAAAAATAAAATAAAAATATTATGTTTATCTGTAACTAAAAAAAAAAAAAAAATGTCAAGAGGTGGACCTGGGGGGAATTGTCTAGAAAGTTCCCTGGAACTCCCTACCCACCCAATAAAAGTGAAGTGCAGGAGAGATGCACCATCCCTCTCCTCTCTGAGAGGACCCAGTCTCTTCCCTGAGAGAGTCCCTTTTCCCCCTTTTCTATGCCTTCAAATAAACTCATGGTTGTTACTCTGAGCAAATCTCCGAAATCTTTCTGGCATCATTGCAAGAATTTGGGTTTGAAGGGGGTCCTCCACGCTGCCTCAGTTTCATGGTGGGCCTCTGCCATGTAACAAAACCACAACCTCCACCCCTTTTCCTGAGACTGTGACCAATCCCTTTCATATAAGACAGTTTGACCTTTGCCACACCATTACAATTCCCAACAAACAAAAGATGCAATTACCAAAACCTTGCAATTTAATCTAGAAAAGCTGTCACACTAGGGAGTGTGGTCTTTATCCAGCCTAGAATAAGGCCCTGTAGGCTCCTGAAGCAGAGGAGGGAGCAAAGCCATGCACTGTGCAATAAATGTCAAGAGCAAGGTCAAGGGGAAAGGGGACAAAGAAAAATCCAGACAAGCTAAAGAAACTAAAGGTGTTGCAAAATTCCAACTGGAGTTAAGAAGCAGAGGAAGTGGAAATGAGGAAGAAGAGAGGACATATCCCAAAGCACATCCTTGATTTCTCTTGTCTTCAGATGTCGCTCATTAACATTTTTTTTAAACATTTATTTAGATATAGATGAACATGGTAGATGTCGGGGCTCACCTCACACATGCGAGGCAAGCACTGAACAGCCCCAGCCCCTTTGAACATTTATGGAGCATTTACTACTGCCAAACACTGTTCTTGATGCTAGAAATACAGATAAAAAACTCCTGCCCTTAAAGACCTGACAAGAAGAGCTAAATGAAGAGTCATAAACATAATAAACACATTATCTAGTAGGAAGAAGGTTAAGCCTTCTGAGGTAAAAAGAGCTTGATAAGGAGGGTGGTGCAGCTTTAAGCAGGGGCTCAGCAAGATCTCACTGAGAGACTCTGAGCAGATAGTGGAGAAAAGGGAGGGACCCGCTGACCACTGGGAGAGCATGATATTCACTCTCCTCTCATTCCCTATGAATGGAAATGGATGTGCTGGGGCCACAACTTTGTTCCTTAATAAATGGCTCATTAAGCAAAAGGGAATGAGGCATGGTTCCCAATCCCAACCATTAAAAAAAGAGCAGGGACAGAACTTTCCTTATTCGATCCAATTCATCTGGTATTACATGAGTACTCAACAAATGAGTTGAATCAATTCATTCATTTATGATCAATAATTCATTGGGAGAAAGACACCCCCTCCATAAATCTCCCTTTAAATGTCAAACTTGATACAATTTTTCATAGAAACAATATCGGAGGGTTTTTAAAGTCATAAAGGTAACTCTTATGATTAGAACACAATTTCATTTTTGCATTTTCCCTTCCAGTCTTTGTGTGCATAACACATGTACAATTTAATGTGTTGTAATCACAAATATGCGATTTTGAGTGTTTTCCCCTTCATGTTGTAAAGAATTAGTCTTTAGCGTTTCCTAGCCCTTGTCATGGATAATGGATTCCTGGGGTCATTCACTGCCTGCCAGATAAAGCAATGTTATTTTTTAACATTTTTTAATTCTACAATGGCCAGGGTCTAGTGGGCTCCATAGTTCAACTGTTAGAACACTGGCCTTGTAAACCAGAGGTCACAAGTTCAATCTTCCCAGGGGCCTTGTACTCAGTTTGTTTTTTCCAAATATCAACCAAATATTTTTTCCAAACACACACACACACACACACACACACACACACACACACACACACGAGTAAAAACGCCAAAACGGACAAAGTGATTCCTGGCAATTTACTTTGACAATATTATTCTACTAAAATGGATGTTAAGTATCCCTAACGTGCTTACAAGTTACCCAGAAGAGAAAAAGCTTGAAGGCAAACAAAAGCAGGAAAAAGAAGGGAGAAGGAAAGAAAGAAAAAGGAAGGAAGGAAGGAGAGGGAGGGAGGAGAGGGGGAGGGAGGGAAAGGAAAAGAAAAGGAAAGAAAAAAGCTTGCTCTGCTGCCTGACCTGGAGTCCACAACACCGGAAATGGAGGTGTGAGGTTTGCGGGCTTGTTTTCAACGCCCTGCATCCAGGAACTATCCACCTAATTACTCAAGGTGTCCGACTTAGCCAGGCAAGCGGTGAACTTGGCCGCGCGGGAGCGGAGCGAGCCAGGCGCTGCAGTGACGCCGCGCGGTCGGCAGGCGGCGCTGTGGCACCGCTCCCCATCGCCTGTCCCCTCTGCCGTGGGCGCGTCCCCCACGCCCTTCCCCGGCCAGAGCGTGGCCAGCTTGGCCTGGACGCCGGCTGGCGCTGTGGCTGACGCGTGGCAACCTGGCCTGAGAGCCCAGCCTGGGTCCAAGGTCCTGCCCTTCCGAAGGGCGGGGAGCGACTCCCAAAAATAGAGCCCTGGCTGCTTGGGGCGCAGTGTTCTCAGCCTTTCTCTTTTCTTCGTTTTCTCCCGAATTCCAGAAAGCCGCGTGACTACAGAGTCACCAGAGGAGCACGCCAAGAATCTTTTATGAACACATGAATTTTCCCGACTCGAGATTTCGTTTCCCAGATCTTCGGACCAGAACTTGATGAAGGGCTGTGTGTAAGGTCGCCACAAGTCACTTGTGCTCCTGGAGTATTTGAAATGTGGCAAACCGGATTGAGAGGGGTGAGGAGTGAAGAATACATCGGATTTAGAAAACTTATAACCAAAACTGTTTTTTAAAAAGTATAAACTATGTCATTGGTAATTTTAATTGATAACAGAAACAATAACCATATTGAACATGCTGGGTGAAATGAAATGAAAAGTTTACCTCGTTTTTAAATCTAGCTACTAGAAATTTTCTAGTTGCATCTGCGACTCCTGTTTAGCGTTCAGGTTATTTTTTGTTGAATGGTGCAGGTTTTGCGAGTGCGAGTCCTGTGACCTTATCTTCAAGTTAATTCTTAACCTGTGCTCACACCAGATAAACAATTGTAGGTGAACTCTTTTCACCTCTGGGTCTCCAGGAGTTCTGTGCCTGACAAGCAGTAAGCATCAAATTCTCGAGATGAAATCAAATATCTCCCCAACATAATCTTAAAACTCTGCAAAAAGCAAAGAAACTTACTCCTTAAATTGAGTTAACTGAGAGTTGTGCAGCTGTAAGACTTTGTATCTTGGCTGGCAAGATTTGAGCTCTAAAGAAACACACTCAAGCATTCATATTTTGTTGGTTATTTTGCTCTTCTGTGGTTGGGCAATCTGCTGCTAGGAATGCTGTGGAGGTGAGGTGTTCTGAGTGCCCTAGGGAAATAAGACACACTGGTGCAAAAAAATTATCCATAATTGTGGCAAATGTGTCAGAACTTCACTAACACAAATGCCTTTTTGCAAAGTCATTTCAGATCCTCTCATACCTTAATACCAGAACTGCCATCAAAGGAATAGAATTATTAAAAAGGAGATCTTTGAAGCATTCTAATTCCATCTCCCTGCAACCAAGGCCTCTCCTCTTGTTCCTCCCCATACTGGTCTCTGAAAAGAGCAAACACCTGCATATATGTATGTTTTGACTTTCTGAACTTTTCAACACTCTAGGCTAGGCTATATGAAAGTTTAATACATTTTGACTTTGCTACACCATAGATTTTCCTTTTTTTTTTGGTACCAGGAATTGAACCCAGAGGTACTTTACCACTTAGCCACATCCCCAGCCCTTTATTTTTTTTTAAAACATATTTGTTTATTTGCTTTAGTTGTACACTATGGGTTTTTATTTTTACGTGGTGCTGAGGATCGAACCCAGCCACGCAAGTGCTAGGCAAGCACTCTACCACTGAGCCACAACCTCAGCCCCCCAGCCCTTTATTTTGAGACAGGATCTCACCAAGTTGTGTAAGGCCTTGCTAGGTCATAAGCACATAAGGCCTCAAACTTATGATCCTCCTGCATCAGCCTCCTTACCACTGGGATTACATACAGGCTTGTGCCACCAAGCCTGGCCCTCTCTTAAAATTCTTAATTTCTCCAGTACTTCATTCAAAAGCCACAACCCCTTCATGAAGGCCCCCAGGGATGCAGATACACAGCAGTTGGTTCAAGTCCAACTGTGATCTGTTCTCTGTTCCCTCCTTACCATGGTCACGTCAGGTAACCTCAGGAAGCCGCAGCTTCCTCATCTTCAACACAGGTCCATGGCAACACATAAGAAGCAAGGTGTGGAGATTTCAAGATGAAGCATATAAATCTGGCACATAAGAGGTACTCAGGTAGAATGTAGTGTGTTTATTGTGCCCTTCGCTAAGGTCAAACATTAGGGGCTGGAGGTTTAGAAGAGAGCCTACTTTTAACCAGTTCAGACTAGGGGAAGGGAGAAGACCATTTAGGGGGGCTTTCCTTAGAAGCCTGTCACTAACAGGCCTTCTCCCGATCCCTGGATGTGACAGGAGAGCACAGTATGATTCTTGGGCAAGCTTGATGAGGCATGCTAGATTTCCTAATGCCAAACAAATATCCAGGAGATCAAAGGACATATGTCAGTTTAAGTAAATAATATTATCTCACATTGATTTAAGATTATCTCATGTTGAAGGCATTAACAAGATAAGATTGTTCATGCATTTATCTAAGAATCTTTTAATGCCCATGAACACTGTGTGACGCACCTGTAAGCTCGAGCTGTTAGCACTTGTCCTTGTTAAGGCAAAATGTATTTAACCGGGTGAGGTTAGTTAGAGGAGTGGTTAGTGGTTGGAGATGGAGAGGTTGTTGGAGCTGGCGAGAGAAGTTAGAAGAAATAAGAATAAAAGAACGTTTTCATTTCCAGTCTGCCTCCGAGTTTTCTTCCACGGTATCATTGCTGCAAGTGGCAATTGCTGCAGGCGGCAACAAGTGGTGGCCCGTATGGGGAACTTGGAATCGGCAGGTAAGAACTGAGAAATCTATAAAGATGGGTGCGAAAATAACCAAGCACCGAGTAATAAAAGCTATGGCAGAGCTGCAAAAGCTATCCGAGACTTGTTGGAAATAGCTAAAGAGTACATACTGTCAATTGAATCTGAAACTCAGGATGTTACTACCAATGAAAGTGATAGTAGAAGGAGGAGCCAAATAACCATGAAAGCACAGCCTCCTCCGCTGAGTCAGTTAAGACCAGAAAGGACTGTGAAGTAGAGGAACCACTTGTGCCCTCTGCTCCTTCATGGGTGGAATCCATTACAGAAACCATGAGGGGTATTTCTGAGCATATGCGTGCCCTGAGGCAGAGATTAACAGCCTTTCTGAGTGCTTATGAGCCCTCAAACGCCAAAACCCGCAGGAACATTGGGACCTGCCAGTATTTGAAAATGAAAATGGGCAGAGGTACCACCAATCCCTAGACTTCAAAACAATAAAAAACTCCAAAGAGGCAATAATGACCTATGGGCCCCAAGCTCCTTTCACTTTGAGCATGCTGGAGTCCCTTAACACTTTAACTTTACCCCCTCAGACTGGAAAGGCTTATGTAAGGCAGTATTGAGTGGGGGACAATACCTGATTTGGAGGTCACAATTCCAGGAGCTTTGTGTAGAAACAGCTAGAAGAAATGCAACTGCAGGCTTCCCAGACCGTAATGTAGATAATGCTAACAGGTGAAGGACAGTTTGCTGAATTACAAATTCAAATGCAATATGATCCAGGTGTATATGCACAAATAAACACTGCCACTGTTAAAGCCTGGAAGACCTTACCAGGAACAGGTGATTTGCAAGGCAGCTTGTCTAAAGTAATTCAGGGGCCTAATGAACCATATGCTGATTTTGCTGACAGACTTTTAAGAACAGAAGGCAGAATATTCAGGGATATAGAGCAAGCAATGCCCTTAGTCATCCAGTTGGCATATGAAAATGCCAACAAATATTGCCAAGATGCTATAAGACCATGGAAAAATAAAAAGGACTTTTCAATATACATTAAATTATGTAAAGACATTAATGATGCCTTTGTCACTGGAAATGTGATTGTAGCAGCAATGAGGGGTGCTTCCCCTAAAAACTTCACAAAAAGCGCTCAACAAAAATATTATTATAATCAGAATATTCTAGACAATATCCCAAAAGAGAAATAAGACCAAGCTCATACCGTGCCACAGGCCACTGCCCCAGGTATAAAAAGGGGAATCATTGGGCCAATAAATGCAGATCTAAATTTGACATCTATGGAAACATTTTATCTAGAAATTCAAAAAACGGGGCACGGGGCCCAATGCCCTGGGGCCCACAAATGTATGAGGCATTAGAGGAGGAATAACCTCAAACATCCATCCAGATGATTCCTTATCACAATCCCTCCTACCCATTGACTCCCTTGTCAGAGGGACAAGAGGAAGTGCAGGACTAGACCTCTGTTCCACCGCCCAAATAGTACTAACACCTGAAATGGGGGTTCAACTGATTCCCATGGGAGTCAGGGGACCTCTTCCCTCAGGGACTGTAGGACTTATCCTCCGGTGAAGTTCTAAAAGCTTATTAGGTTTTCAAGTAACACCAGGTGTTATAGACTCCTGAAGGAGCCCTAATTAGGAAGGGCTGTTGTAGCTAGCTGGAAGCCATAAGTTCCACCTGATATGTATGTGACGCACCTGTAGGCACCCGCAAAGCTGAAGGTATATAACCGGGTGAAAGCAGTCCGAGTTAGGAGAACGGAGAATTCAGTCAGCCGGGCAGTCACTCGGTCGGTCAGAAGAATCAGAGCGGCCAGAATGTAGGCAGAGCGGTTACAGAAGAGAAACCAGATAGAAGACAGAAGAGAAACCAGATAGAAGAAGTAATGACTGGTCAGAGTTAGGCCGAGACTCCTGAGGAAGACAGAAGACAGAAGAAAGAAGAAGGAAGAAAGAAGAGAGAAGAAAGAAGCTCTAATCTTTCTCTAAGCTAAGCTCTATCTTTCTTTCTCTCTAAAACTCTAAGCTAAGAAGACAAGAAGAAAAGCTCGCTTTAATCTTTCTCTCTAAAAATCTTTCTTTCCCTCTCTACAAGAAGAAAAGCTCGCTCTAAGCTAAACTCTATCTTTCTTTACTCTAAGCTAAGAAGCTAAGCTAAGCTCTATCTTTCTTTCTCTCTAAGACTCTAAGCTAAGAAGACAAGAAGAAAAGCTCGCTTTAATCTTTCTCTCTAAAAATCTTTCTTTCCCTCTCTAAGCTCTAAGAAAGTAGAAGTAAAAGTAGTAAAAGCTTAACTCTGCCTCAGAGAGTTTTTCCTCCCGGTTTTCGGTACCAGGCAGCTTACAGACTCCAACTACCAAGGAGAAATACAAATAATGCTTAGTTCACCTAGAGGCATTAGCTCTGTTAACCAAGGAGATAGAATTGCTCAGCTGCTTCTCCTTCCCAGTTTACACAACTCATTCAAGAGTATGCCACAGAATAGGAACAATAGAGGATTTAGTTCCACTGGCTCGGGACCTATGTCTTGCTGGGTTCAGGATTGTTCACGGAGGCCTATGTGCAAAATAAAAATTCAAGGTATAGAGATGGAGGGGCTGATTGATACTGGGGCTGACTCTTCCATCATTAATCTACAACAATGGCCCAAGCACTGGCCTCTGCAGAAGACTTCAACCAGTTTAAGAGGCTTGGGATATATTAACACCCCCCAACACAAAGTGCTGCAATTTTAAAATTGGAACATAATGAAAGGCATAAAGGAACTTTCCAGCCTTATGTTTTGACCAGCTTGCCAGTTACCTTATGGGGAAGAGATATTTTGCAACAGATGGGAGTACACCTCGCAACCAAGCCCACAGGTATTAAAAATAAAAATCTACAGGGTCCTAACCCTATTAAGCTAAATCATCATTAAAAAAGGTAAAGGATATTTTTTTGGGGGGGGCCACTGAGAAAACAATTTTGAAAATACCATGGCTTTCTGATAAGCCAGTTTGGGTCCCTCAGTGGCCCCTATCTAGAGAAAAATTACAAGTGGCCCACCTACTAATCCAAGAACAACTAGAAGCAGGACACATAGAACCTTCCACCTCTCCCTGGAATTCCCCCATATTTGTAATCAAGAAAAAATCAGGAAAATGGAGATTGTTACATGATCTTAGAGAAATTAATAAAACCATGCAAATGATGGACCCTACCCAACCTGGACTTCCTAATCCTGTAGCTATTCCTAAAAATTTCCATCTTATAACTCTTGATATAAAGGATTATTTCTTTTCCATTCCTCTACATCCTCTGGATGCCCCTAGGTTTGCTTTTTCAGTTCCTTCTATCAATAATAATGGCCCCGATAAAAGATATCAATGGAAAGTTTTACCCCAGGGAATGGCTAATAGCCCCACCCTATGTAATATCTATTTAGACAAAGCTATTCAGCCTATTAAGAATAAATACCCAAACCTTATGTGCCTCCATTATATGGATGATGTTTTGCTTGTTCATCCTAATCAAGAAGTCTTATTCACCATATTCAGTGATATGTCAGAAAACTTAAAATGATATGGACTAAACATTGCTGAAGAAAAGGTTCAAACCAGATCTCCCATTTTATATTTAGGATTCAAAATTATGGATACTTTCATTAGACCTCAAAAAATTTTAATAAATAAAGAACACTTGACCACCCTGAATGATTTCCAAAAACTGCTGGGAGACATCAATTGGCTTCGCCCTACACTAAGCCTCACTACTGGACAATTAAAACCCTTATTTGATATCCTACGCAGGAACCCTGATCCATCCTCACCGTGAACATTGACTCTTGATGCTAGGGAAGCTTTAAAGTTAGTAGAAAAGGCCATTGAAAGATCCCATTATGATAGAATTGATTTTGCTCGACCACTGATATTGATTATTATTTCTTCACAATATACATCCACAGGAGTATTTTGGCAACAGGGACCTTTATTATGGATACATTTACCCATCTCTCCTAAAAGTACAATTGAGTCTTATACCTCTATGGTGGCTAAACTTATTCTTCAAGGACTTAAGACTTCTACTAAAATATTTGGCATTCACCCTGCTACTATTATTACTCCCTATTCATCATCACAGGTTGAATATTTGTGCTTCAATGATAATGATTGGGCTATAGCTAGGTGCTCTGCTTCTGCAAATTTTGATAAACCATCTTCCTAAATCTCCTATGCTATCTTTTTGTATCAATCATCCCATTATATTTCCACAGGTAATAAAAAATCAACCTATTCCTAAGGCATTAAATGTATTTACAGATGGGTCCTCTAACGGTACTGCTGCAGTAGTCACTCAAAAGAAAATATGATTCATATTACTGGTCAAAACTCAGCCCAATTAGTTGAACTTGAAGCTATTATTATAGCTCTTGAAAGTTTTAAAGAACAGCCTATAAATATTTTTTCAGACAGCCACTATATTGTACATGCTGTCCCTAAATTGGAGCTAGCAGGTCCAATAGCACCACATACTCCAGCCTTTAAATTGTTTTTTCAAATTCAAAACCTTCTATGGGAACGTAAAAAACCTTTGTTTATTGGACATATCAGAGCTCATACTAATTTGCCTGGTCCTCTCCATGAAGGTAATCAAAAGGCCAATGCCCTCACTCAAATGATCTTTATATTTTCAGCAGTCCAACAAGCTACCTTGTTCCATTCTCAATTTCATGTTAATAGTACTACTTTACAGCAAAATTTCAAAATAACTAAAGAGCAAGCTCGAACAATTGTGAAGGATTGTCAATCTTTTTGTTTGTTTGTTTGTTTATTTATTTGATTTAGTTGTACACAATGCAATGCATTTATGTTTACATGGTGCTGAGGATCGAACCTAGGCCGCACACGTGCTAGGCAAGCGCTCTACCGCTGAGCCACAATCCCAGCCCAGGATTGTCAATCTTGTGTGACACATTTGCCCAATCCACATTATGGGGTTAACCCAAGAGGATTAATGCCCAATCATTTGTGGCAGATGGATGTCACTCATGAGCCAAGTTTTGGAAAATTGAGATTTATTCATGTGACCATAGATACATGCGCAGGCATGATTTTTGCTTCCTTACATGCTGGAGAAAAAGTTAAGGATGTTACATCTCATTTTCTACAAGCTTTTGCTGCATTGGGCATTCCCAAAATGCTTAAAACAGATAATGGCCCTGCATATACATCCTCATCTTTCAAACAGTTTTGCACAAAATTCAATATATTCCATAAAACAGATATCCCGTACAATCCTCAAGACCAAGGTATAATTGAATGAGCTAATCGCACACTCAAAATTATGCTATTAAAGCAAAAAGAAAGAAATTGGACAAATCCTAGGGACAGATTGGCCATTGCTCTGTTTACCTTAAATTTTTTAACTTTGGATTCTAATGGATATTCGGCTGGAGACAGACACTGGAATCCACACCAACAACATAAACCTTTGGTTTACTGGAAGGATGTTCTTTCAGGTACACAGAAGGGTCCAGATCCAGTATTAATTTGGGGGAGAGGATCTGTTTGTGTTTTTCCACAGCACAAATCCTCCCCAATATGGATACCATCTAGATTAATAAAACAGGTACCAAATCAAAAGGATCAAGATGAAGTTGTTGAGGAATCAAGATTAATAAAACAAGTACAAAATCAAGAGGGCCAAGATGAAGTTATGGAATGATTCCCTTAAAAGAGTCCTTCAACAAATTCACAACTCAGGTCTCATTCCTCCCGGCCAGGACGAGAAGATCTCTCTTTAGTGTGCACATAATTGTATTTTTTTTTCTTTTTATATATGTCTTTATGTCTGCACTTGTCAAGATTTCATGCAATTGTGACGTCACAAATATATGTTTGTATGTTTGTGCATCTGTCCAGTTTGACGTCACAAATAACAAAGTGCTTATGAAAATTAATATAACTTTAATTCATTTAAGTTTAGAGTAGTCTAATTGGGTAACAATTTAAAAGCATAGGTACCTTCAATTTTGATTTATAGGTGTCTCTGGAACTTCTCTTCAGCTAAGAATATGACTAATACTGTATAACCTGATATTTTGGTATTTTACATGGGATTGTTTATTTGTAATTAACTTTATTTGTTTAATAGCTGATTAATTTGAATTATTTCAACAGGTAATTTCATAGAAGATTGCCGTGTATGCAGAGACTTGGGGATTCCAGCTAACAAATTATTTTTCCAAAGTGCTCTTAGTTTTTGTTTAATTTATCTTTAATGCAGTGTTTTTGTCAGCTAAATACCCTCAGTCTCTTTTTGATTTGTTCTGAAATTGATATTTTGCCAGCTTATATTTGTGGGAGCTCAAGCAGCAATGTGTGTGAGCAGAGATCAACTTTAATTACCTAATCTAATAATTCTATTTTTTAGTTTGACAACTTGCCTCTTGACTCAGTGCTGGAATGGCACTGCCTTTCCTCTAATAATTGATGCTTGAGTTTCTAGGTAGCAGGCCCTGAAGATTTGCCAGTGGCATTGTCTAGACATAAAAAAGACGGCTGCTGCTACAGCTGCAGAGATCACGGTCGCTACAAGCATCCCTGCTGCTCAAGCATCAAACAAACCTCACCAGCAGTGTGGCCTCTGCTCTGCATGCATGGGGCCTCCTAGATCAACGTGTTATAACAAGTGGACATTTTGATCTTTCATTATTTGGTACATTACGGGACAATGCCTTTTGGGTATTTGTCTAGAGAACTCAGTGCGTTACTTGATGGAACTTAGGGCAGCTGAGTTGTTTAAAGAACTTGATACGCTATGGAACTTGGCTCATCAGCAGAAGGCTTGCCACCTTAAAACCACAGCATCTCCTGACGATTGGACGGCTGTTAGTCAACACACACAGTCGATCCTGAAGGGCTCGATTGGATGGCTGGTAGCCAATGACAGGTAAGATCCCCAGAGGGGGACAACCTAAGACAGGCACAGTCAATCCGGATGAGGTCGTCACCCATCCACGGGACAGTCTCATGTGGCCAACATATCAACCTAAGACAGGCATAGCCTTGATTATCCGATGACGGGTAAGAATGTTGGTTGCACATGGACATCCTAGAACATCCCCCTCTTTTAAAACAAAAAGGGGAGAAATGTAGGAGCCCCAATTAAGGAGATAGCTAAGATGGTGGCTAGCTGAGAGCCATAAAGGTGTTCAAGTATTTTCACCTGATATTCATGCATTTATCTAAGAATCTTTTTATGCCCGTGAACACTGTGTGATGCACCTGTAAGCTCGAGCTGTTAGCACTTGTCCTTGTTAAGGCAAAATGTATTTAACCGGGTAAGGTTAGTTAGAGGAGTGGTTGGTGGTTGGAGTTGGAGAGGTTGTTAGAGCTGGAGAGAGAAGTTAGAAGGAAGAAGAATAAAAGAACTTTTTCATTTCCAGTCTGCCTCCGAGTTTTCTCCCGCGGTATCATTGCTGCAAGTGGCAATTGCTGCAGGCAGCGACACAGTGGGACTGCAAGCAGGTTGATGGACTGGTGCATGGAGAGCCCAGGTGAGGTGGGATGTGGTCTCTCATTAGAAGCACTGCCTACGGGCAAGGTACATTCCTTCATTCAGCTCATGGTGAGATTGCCCAGGGAGAAAAAAAAATCACGTGGGCCCTGAGTCAAGCTTTCTCTGCCTGCCGCCACATCCACACAGACTTCCCAGACTTGTAAGACCCACGTTAAGCAGCAGTTTCCACTTGGCTCCATGGGGTGGTTCTCCTATCTTGCCTCTGTGTCAGCTCTCTTGACCTTGTGGTCAAGGGAGACTTCTGCCTGATGGCCTCTGCTGTGCCGACTGCCTCATCCCACCATGGTAGGTTTGCAGGTGCTTCTTCCTCTTCCCCTGGGGGCCTGGGGACCACACTCTGGCTTTCTTCTTTGCACCAGGCCTTCATGACAACTTCTTGTAGCTTGTGGGAGAAGCAGGCTTCTTGGAGAAACCTCTCTGAGATGAAGCTGGTGTGAGCTGGAAGCTAATGTTGCATCGGATGATTTTCTAGCAGCTTTCTCTTACTGCTCCTTTAGCAAGTTCAAGACTGTCACTGGGAGATAAGCATTTATTTAGTGAGAAATCTATGTCCTAAAAGTAACTATAAAAGAAGTACCACCCAGAAAACTTACAACTGCATGAGGACTTTTATTTATTTGTTTATTTATTTATTTTAAGAGAAAGGGTATCACTATGTTTCTCAGGCTGGCCTTGAATTCCCAGGCCCAACCAATCCTCCTGACAACATCCTGAGTAGCTAGAATTATAGGTATACACCACCATACCTGGCTTGCATAAGGATTCTTTAACCCTTATTCTTTTTACTAATGTTTTTTTGTAGTATTGGGGACTTAATCCAGGACTGGTCTACCACTAAATCCCAGCCCTTTTTTATTTTTTTTTTGAGACAAATTCTCACTAAATTGCTGAGGCTGGCCTTCGACTTGCAATCCTCCTTCCTCAGCCTCCCAAACCCCTGTGAATACAAAAATTCCCTTCAATGGCCTTGATCTACATATCCTCCTTTTTTTGATAGGGTCACTCCAGAGATACATGGCTCTGGAATATTTCCCTTAAGATGGTATCCATCTTCTGTAAGTCTTTCCTGCCTCCCCA
>CM046669.1:57120026-57160467 GCA_025594165.1 Tamias sibiricus
GGGAATCTCAGAATTACAAGTAAGGCTGGCATTTAACATACTTCTTCCCTAGATTCACCAACATATTGAAGATAACACTAAGATATAAAGAGTCTGAAGTAAGCCTTCATCAAATTCCTGGGCTCAGAGTAAAAAAAAGTGTTTGGGGCTACAAATAAGGGGGACCCCTAGTAAAAGCCCTAGGCTTTGGGTTTAGACTAGAAAGTACTGCATAGTTAAGTAATGAACAGGCAAAATATCCAAAAGCAACAATACTGAAACACTGAAAAGACAGTCATTTTTGAATTATCTTAATTGCTGACTAAAGTGACAATCTTACTAGAAGTAACCTCAACTCTTTTCAGTAAAAAGATAACTTCATTGTAGGCCTCAAATTTCATCTATAATTATCACAACAATGTTGGCCAATCAAAAGTGACCAGGCACTCCATAAGATAAAATTCTGTGAACAAAATGTAACAAGAAAGAAAACCACCTAATGGGGTTATTGCACATGTTTTAAAATCACTGTGCTTTATATAGTCAAGAGACTAAAGTCAAGATTATGAATTTCAGGGATGGGGATATAGTTCAGTTGGTAAAGTGCTTGCCTTGCATGCACAAGGCCCTGGGTTCAAACCCCAGCACCACAAAAAAAGAAGAAAAAAAAAGATTATGAATTTTGTCAAAGGATTAGAAACCATAAACCCAAGAACTATTTGGCTGTGGTGGCCTACCAACAGTCCCAGATAGTCGGGAGGCAGAGGCAGAATGATGAGACTGAAGATGTTAAAATAGTAACCCCACCCCCAGGCTGGCTGGCATGTTAAGATAGGAAACCCTGCCTCCACCGAGCTAGGAAGTTGAATTTCACGCCCACGGGCTATTTGCTCCAACTAGGATGTAGGTAATGCTATTTAACCTGAGACTTTCCTTTGTTCAGGGTCTTGCCCTTCCTGCATGTCTGTGGGAAAGCTTGACCCCAGCTAGCTGGATCAATAAACTCCATTTATATATTACATATTGTCCAGCTCTTTGTGGTTTGTGGGAAAAGTGAAACTGGAACATAACATCTGGGGGCTTGTCCAGGATCTCTTTCCCCTGAATTAACAAATGGCCAATGGTGTCTGAGGTTCAGACTCTGGAAGACCGCAGTGGGAGGGCTGGCCATCCTCCTCTGGTTTGGGGAAACTCTATATTCTCATCTGGGAGAGTGGAACATGGCTCTTGTCTGTTTTTTTTTTTTTTTTTTTTTTGCCGGGGGAACTTCAAGGTCTTGTCTGGGGGGCTCCCATCTGGTGTTCGCTAGGCGGACTTCTGGCTAGGGCAGAAGACAGGTCTGCATGATGGAGGACTCCTAGATCTCTGGCAGTCCAGGTGGATGCCGTTTGGATTGGTGCCAAGTAAGGACTCAGATCTGGAAGAGAGTGTATGTGAGAGAATGATTGGAGGACTGGTCCGAGTGAACGTGAGGCTGCATTGAAAATTTGTGTGCTTGCTGGATTTGTGTGTGTGACTTTTATAGCCTTTCTTTCATTCTTTCTGGTCTGCTTTTTCATTGTGTGTCTTCTCTGATATAAATATAAGAAAACTGAACAACAAAATGGGTGATAAGACAAGTAAGCCTGATACTCCTTTGAGCTATGTTTTAAAGAACTTCGACAAACTTTGCCCCCTTTTACTAAACAGGATTAGAGAGACAATGTTATCTCTTTCTTCTTAGTTGGCTACTTTGAGCACACCCACTGCAGGAGGGAAATAACTGCTGGGGATCTAAGAAATGAATATCTCCCAAATTAACAAGTGAATCCTAGCAGCCACCTGAGCACCCTGGGAACCCCAATTGGAATGTAACTCTTAAAAATCCATCAAAACCCTTTGTCCTTTCTGGCCAAGAGAGTCACAGCCTTTGGGACTGGAAGCCCCTGTGTTTCTCCTTTGCTAGCAAAGCAATAAACCTTCTTTTCTTTTTCTCAAGACTATTAAGTGGGAATTGGGAACTTGGAGAAATTTCCCCTAGCTGGTCTGTTATAAAGGTTTCTGTCTGTCTCCATAGTTTGGGGATCCTCTCTGTCTGTCTGTCATTGTGGGTTTTCTTTGTTTGTTTGTATCTCTTTCTGGCCCCTTAAGACATGGGCAATAATATACTTATAAAATGTTTCTTAGAAATTATCTTGGTTAAATGGGTCACCTATAGATGTAAATGTGTCTAAAATATGACTATAACAATCTGGTCTTTAATGGTTTTCTAAAAATATAGTGCAATCTTGCAGTTGAAAGTTGATTTGTCAGAAATAATTAATAAAAAGCTTTAACAGTCAAAACTAAGGTATCATAATCTTATCTAGACCTGCGTGGTTACCAACTAAAAAGAGAGGAAAAAAAAAAAAAGGTAAAAGTGTCTTTTTTACCTGGGCTTACATTACCAGCTAGTCATTTTTCTAAAGACTCTTGTTTGTTTTGTTTTGTTTTGTTTTGTTTTGTTTTTTGATTATATATGCATACATATATATATATGAGCTCATGCTTTTGATTCTATATACGTAGGTTAACATTTTTCTGATCAGTCCCATTCAGCTATGGAGTTTTTAAACATCTGTACTATTGCAATGGAGATTGCCTAAAAAGCTACAAGGCCTTGGCTATTGTGTTGTGTGGACACGTGTGTTATAAAGATTGGCAAACAGAAAATGAGCGCTCATGGAAATTTTGTGAATAGATCCAAATACATTTAATTCACTTAATTTAAAAGTGTTCCATTTAAAATGGGTAAATGAAAATAAAGGTACTTTTAAAATGAAACTTACAAGTCTCTCTAGGTAATTAAAAAAAAAAAAAAAAAAAAACCCAGTAAAAGGTTATCTAATATTCCTTGATCCTAGAACTTCTCTTCAGCATGGAAGAAATAACTAGTACTATTCAGTATGATATTTTGGTAAAGTAGTTATGACACGGGATTACTCATTTGTGAGCAACTTTGTAAAACGTCTGATGAATTTACAATGTTAAAATGCTAACTGTTAAATATGCCATCAAGTAACTAAGCTTCAACAGGTATAATTCTATATACTTAAACATTGTGTTCTCATGAAATGGTTACTAGATGTGTGTAATTTTATATACAAAGGTTTATAAAAGATTGCTGTGTATGCAGAGGCTCAAAGGTTTCTATTGTTCCAATTAAGAATACTATAAATAACAAAATATTTTTATTGAGATGAAATGATTTGTCTAAATTCAAATTATTGTGGGGATTGTTTCAAAGGATGAACAGAGAAAGGGGTTAACACATGAGAGAAATAAATTAGAAGGTTATAGGTATGGAAACCATACTCAATAGAAGGAAAAGGAAATATTTCAAGATAAGAAGGTCTTTGTGTGATGAAGTAAATAAGAGGGTTTATGTAAGTGATGTAAAAGGCCTGGGTAAGTTGGTTGAATAGGTGTGTAAAACAATCAGGAAAAGCTATTTAAGTTTTTTTTCTTCCCTAAGGTTAAATGTTAATATACTGATATAAACCAAGGTTTAATCTATGTGGTAAGAGGACAAAAATTTCTTTAAACATTAATTTACCCATAATATTGTATATATGAAGTTTTGGTTTATTTTGAGCAAATAATCTGAAAGAAATTAGAAACTATACAGCTGTGGTTAAACAAACAACTATTGGGGCTGAGGCTGTAGCTCAGTGGCAGAGCACTTGCCTAGCATGTGTGAGGCACTGGGTTCAATCCTTAGCACCACATAAAAATAAACAAATAAAGGCATTCTGTCCATCTACACCTACAAATTAAAAAAAAAAAAAAAACAACTATTGTTTTAAGATATTATAATGTTATTTCTTTAAGAGCTAAACTTGATTAATATAAAAACATTAATGTAATTGTGGTGCTATTATTCTTCTTTGTGTACTAGATGTGTTCATATAGTTCAGGTATACAAGCCTCAAGGTAAAAGCTTCAAAGAACATTGTCTCAAATTGGTGTTCTCCAAAATAAAGTTGTATGGTAACTTTAGGCATATAAAGATAATACATTAGAGATTTATCTATATCATTTAAAATGTGTTCTACAATTAGACCTGTTGTCAATAAGATATAAAGCTTTATGTTACTTATTACACTGGGATACAATTTAAATGTATTTTTTTAAGTTCATGAGAGCCTAATCTATATAAAAGTTAATATTGTAAAATACATTTTACTACTTTTCCACAAAAGGTTAAATATTCTCAGCCTTTCTTTAGTTTTTTTAAATGTAATATATTGTGTTAGCTAATGTTCATGTGGACTTGAGTAACAATGTATAGAAGCTCTGTGAAATTCTATTTAAGAAGCAAAGATCAGCTTCAGAACTAAAATACTTGACCTAAGGTTTATAAAGAGCCCCACCTCACCTGAAGTAAGGCTCTTCCTTCCACCTTACTACATGCCAGAATGGCTCCAAAGTAGGCCAAACTTTAATTTGTTTACTGTTATGGTCAAAGGGGTAATTCTTGTTAAAAAACAGGGGTTATAATATATAACTCAGTCAAAACTCAAGATGTGTTCACAAACTAAATGTGTTTTTACTCTTATTAATTTTATTTTGTATTTTCCTTGTAAACTGTCTAAAAATTGTCTGTTAAGGTCTTGCAGAGATATGGCTTCAAGAAAACAACCTTAGTTTAAGCCATCACATACAGATAGGGAGCACAGACCCCAGCTAAATGACTGTAAGGTTATAAGCATTAAAGTTAAAGCCCAGTGCTCTCAATTCAAGTTTGGTGAGACCAATTTGCTAGATGTTTAAGATCAAGACTTTAATTTAAATTAAAAGGGTCAAGAAAACCAATATTTGGCTCTTGCCCTCAAAGTCAAGTCTGAATCCAGGATACAGGGAGCTTCTCCAAAAAACTTTGCAACTCTGGGCCACATAACTTCCCAATCAGAGAGGTTGTGAGACCTATGGAAAAGGGAAAGCCAAACAGTGACCTAGCTATGAAAGAGGAGGGTCCTGAAAAAGGGAGACATCCCTGCTGCTTCCAAGAGAAGCCACATGGTCAAGCAAGACCTGGATCCATCCTCATGGAAGGCACTAGCAGAATGGAAAAAGCTGCTCTCGAGTTCCCCCAAGAATGACTCCCATGGGAATTCAGCTGACTCTTAGCAATAGATAATGGCAAAAGTCAGTTTGACTTGCTTCATTTTAAACACCCAGCAAAAACAGTTATAACCCAAAATGCAGCCATTCCTGGGCACTTAAGAAATAATAATTAAATGTAACTTAAGATATACACTTATATTAGCCCCCAAATTTAGTAAGACTGGAGGCTACAAAAGAGATTCTTAGGCAGGAGTGCCTGATAACTATAAAAAGAAACAGTTTAACATAGTAAATGACTGCCAAGTCAAAAGTTTTTAGTCAGCTTAAGGCCTACAGAACTTCCTAACCTACACAGGTAGGCTTATTATTCAGTAGTATGATTATCTAGCCCTAAGTAACAGAAATAAAGGGTTCTCTACTAGTAGACACAGAGGTCATACCAGTAAAAAGATTTTATAGGATCAGATGACATTAAGGAGCTTGACTACCATATTATCAAGATAGACATCTGATCTATAAATTAAAAGTTTGATGCTATGTTTACATTTCTGATAACTCTGTGGATGTTAAAGTTATATCCCCAAATAAAGGCCATATCCACTCTGGCCTTATTATGGGGACAATTTCTCAGCTCTCACACCTCCTGATGAGAAATTATCATCTTTATAGTAAATATTGACATGTTCCAGATGCTGCAACGTTTGTTCAGTGCTCATGTTTTTTGTTTCTCTCATAGAAGCCCTAGTCCCTGATGACAACCTGTTCTTTCACAGGTTTCAATCTGACCTGACTTCTAATAAGGGAACTCCAAACTACTTGCTCCAATCTCATCACCATCCCTGTTCAGCTAGAAGAAGCCAGATTCGGTCATCGTCCCATTTCCCTTACAGTAGTAAAGAGTTCCTGAAATTAGAAGGGAAATGAAGCCAGAGTCTGTTGGGCAGTCAGTATAGTCAGGTAAATCGAGTCAGGTAGGACCAGGAAAGACAATTTTGAGTGAGTCCAGGAAAGTTGGAGACTTGTTGGCCTGAAAGATTGAAATATTAATTCCTCCAGAGCCCTTCCTCTACCCTTTCAAAGATTTGAAAAGGACAAATAAGAAAAGGGGGGAATGTTAAAATAGCAACCCCGCCCCCAGGTGGGCTGGAATGTTAAGATAGGAAACCCCACCTCCAGGCGAGATAGGAAGTTAAGCCCCGAGGCGGGCTATTTTGTGTGCACAGGCTATTTGCTCCAACCAGGATGTAGGTAATGCTATTTAACCTGAGATTTTCCTTTGTTTAGGGTCTTGCCCTTCCTGTGTGTCTGTGGGAAAGGTTGACCCCAGCTAGCTGGCTCAATAAACTCTATTTGTATATTACATACTGTCTGGCTCTTTGTGGTTCATGGGAAAAGCGAAACTGGACCATAACAAAGATAGCTTGGAAAACAGTAAGACCCTGGCCCCTTATGAGAAAGATCAAGGAATATGGGAATGTAGCTTAATGGTAGAGCACATGCTCAAGGCCCTGGGTTTGAGCTGTAGTACCCACAAGCAAAACAAAAAGTTGAAATAGGACTGGGGTTGTGGTTCAGTGGTAAGCACGGTGCACTGGGATCGGTTCTCAACACCACATAAAATAAATAAATAAAATAAAGATATTGTGTCCATCTACAACTACAATAACATTTTTAAAATAATATTTTTTAAAAACCCTGAATTTTTTAAAAACCCTAATCTCAATGAATGATTTTAGCAGCAGATTTGAGAAGTAAAATAAATCCTAGCACTTTTAAGACCGGTCCGGTCAGAAGAATATTTCCAGAAAGAAGTAAATTCAGAATGTAGAAGGCAGAGGAAATCAAATTCTAACATGCTTTATTGTAATCAGAAGAAAGAATGAGGTAAAATTAACATTTAGAAAAAGATGCCAAAATTCAAGAAATGGTTAATGGCCCCAAGCAGCATAAATGCAAGAGGAAAAGGGGGTAGGGTGGGGAGAATTACACCAGGGCACTTACCAATGCAATTGTTAAAAAACCAGAGAGAAATGACTACAGGAGCTAGGGCAGGAGTGAGACATTTGAAAAAGGATACAACAATGACAATGACTCCTTAAGGAAAACATTTAAAACAGACATTAATTAATTGGCTATCTTGTTAAAGTGCTAAAACTAAGTAACAGTCAAAATTCAAAAACCAGAAGAAAGATCCTTTAAAAATGGAAACTGGTTTTAACTCTAATCATGTCAACCTAATATAATACAGATTATAAAGGTAGCAATATTTAGTGGATAAAAATACTTGTATCTGTTTATCTTTGTACTACTTTTATACACTAATCAAATCTATCATTAAAGGACAATGTTCAAATAGAATGAAAGTAATTTCAAATAAGAAACCCACAGTGTAGAATACAGAACTACAAAAACTGTAAATATGTGTATAAATTGAATGAATGTTGAATGAGTGTCCTGTGGAGTTTGCAATATAAGAAGTACTAACATACACTGCCACAACAGTTATCTGATTCAGGAGCTACTTAAAGCCCATTAAAAAAAAATCTATTAATCTATGTCAGGTTTTTATTAAATCCAGGATATATACCATGGCCTTTAAATTATAAGAAGATGAACAAAACAATCTATGATTACACCAAGCTTACACAGGGGATGAGGAAAATAATTAAAAATATCTAAACTATTCAAAAGATATAAGAAAGAAAAAAAGAACAGGTCATCAAATAGAAAGCAAATTCTTCATAAGAAATTTCAGGCACATATTGACATGGACAGACTTCTATTGTAGAAAGTCCACTCAAGCAGCTATAGAGAAAACTAATCAGAATTTGAAATAAGTTTTATAAAAAGATGGAGAATGAAGACAGACGATCTAGGTTAGTAACTGAAAAGATGACACAGGCATAGTGCCTGGGGATGAGTAACAAGAGTACAAACCTCAGATGAGGGCTGAATAGATTTTGGAGGAGTTGAAGAAAATAGTGCTACATTTGACTGCACCACCAAGAAAATCAATTGCCATTTAGGTCATTCAGATTACTAGTAGGGACACAGAAAAAAAGTGTTCTTTTAAAAAAGTGATAAAATGAGAAATGTTTCTTTGAAGCAGGCCAGGCATTTAGAACTGGCCTGAACAAAATTTTGAGATTCTAAAAAGGTAGCCTGGAGATCACAGAATTAGAAAAGTTAATGGTAAGGTTTCAATATTTAATGGCATTAGGCAAAAGAAGTCAAATTCCTAAAAATAGGCCAAAGACCTTCTTATAGACTGATATATATATATATATATATATATATATATATATATATATATATAATGCCACATATGCCAAATATATATAACATATATTATGTGTTATATAATATATATTAATTACACATATACTATATTATATATATATATATATATATATATATATATATATATATGTGCCAAAGAGTAAAAATACAGGAGGCAAACAAATAAAATCTAACATAAACAACCTATTTTTAGAGAATTCAAGTATTATTGTGGATTAAAAACTTCAAATGAACTTTCAAAAGATAATTAGCTCTACACAGAGCTATACATTTGAGAAAATTAATATAAACAAGTACTTCTGTAATCACAACTCCTAAGGTCCTTGCCACAGTTCAATTGTTTAGTGTGAACATCTGAGATATTCAAGTCTAAAACTTAGAACTTCAATAAGTAAATATTATTCCTTTTTGAAGTTTTTATTCTACTAAAAAATGTCATCCAAATCATTCAGGATTTTAAAGGTCAAGAGTCAGAGATACAAGGGCTGGGATTGTGACTCAGTGGCAGAGCTCTTGCCTTGCATGTGTGAGGCACTGGGTTCAATCCTCAGCACCACATATAAAATAAATAAAATAAAGGTCAATCAACAACTAAAAAAAAATTTTTTTAAGAAAAGAGGGTGAGAGATACAAGTTCAAAACATATTAGAATTACATAACTGATCACAATGAAAGAAAACTGAAATAAATGGTGGGATCTTAAAAAGGGTCTGGATCTTCAAGAGGTTATTTCCACATGAGTAACAGTTAGTACCAGTTAACCACTTCACCCCTTCATATGAATTTGATAACTGATTGGGATGGAAAGAAAAATGCAAGTTATAGAAAACAAACCACAACGGAAAAAAGACAAATCTCTTTTTATTACAACTAGAAGAAACTGTAAATAATCTTAAAAAATATATATAAATGTATTTGTATTAGTTCACACAGTGATAAGAATAACAAATAATGAAAATCTTTCTTTAGTAACACCATCTCCTTTTTGCTCATAGACTTCATTAGAATATCCACTTTCTGCCTCAGTCTAGCTTTAGCAGCCTGTAGTGAATTGTAATCACATTTCAATTTCTTTTTCTTTATTTGGTCTGTAAAGAACAAAACAGCTGATCTCTATATGTGTACAAAGACTTAAGAACTTGTTTGAGGGAGTAGTGCCGAGAAAAGTAAGAAGCATGAAAGCAAGAAGACATTCGTTATCTTTTCAATAAAATTTTAAGTCTTTCCAACGTGGCAATTTCTTCTCAAGAAGAACCCACCTTCTGGGATACATTTTGGTAGTAGCTTCTGTTGTTGTAAAAGTTTTAGGTCCTCTTCAACTACTGATAATGCATTTTTTTTTTTTGATTCCTTGACCTATGTAAATAAAGCATTCAGAATTAAGATACACACATTATAGTGCTACTACAATTTACTTCCAGATAAGCGACACTTTCCAGAAGAAAGCAATACTTAATACATATGATGACTGCTTAGGATTTGGATGAGTTGTAGGAAATAATGAAACAAAAATTTTAAAATATGATTTTCAAATTAAAACAGGTAGAAATGATTCAAGCTGGAACCAAGGAGGAAAGAAACTAAAAAAAAATTATACCTTCTCTTTATAAATTGATAATTTCTGGGCCAATTGTTCATTTTGTTTCATACAATTCTTCAAGTGTTCATAAATTTGCTGTTCCATTACTAAAAAGGGGGAAATACACTATTACAATAATGAAATGAAATTCAATCACTCAATCTATTAAAAGCAAAGACATGTTATATGACACTATGAGGAAATACTTCTTAGCCTAAGTATTATGCTTTTAAAAAGCAATCTATAGTTAATAGCAATAAAAGTATAAAACATTATTAAAATTTAAGAAAAATATAAGAATAATGATATTTTGCTGGGTATGGCTTCACATGCTTGTAATCCCAGTGGCTCCAGATCCTCCTGAGACAGGAGGATCCCAAGTTCAAAGCCAGCCTCAGCAAGAGTGAGGCACTAAGCAACTAAGTGAGACACTGTCTCTAAATAAAATACAAATTAGGGTTGGGGATGGGTCTCAGTGGTTGAGTGCCCCGGAGTTCAATCCCAGGTGCCCCCCCCAAAACACTGATATTTCAACTTAAGCTTATTTCAAAAATGGGAAATACATTAAGATGTTGTAAGCTTGATATTCTGCCCTTCTCAAAACACTTTCTTTTCAGAAAATGGAATCATTTCAAATTTATGTAAGTCTTTTTGCAAAGAAAAACAGAAACAAAAGCATACTGATTCACATTCCCATTCTTTAAATTATCTCATCAAATCAATTATCTAATGGATGATGAAATCATTAGCACAAAAACACTGTTCAAATGTAATACATCTGCATTAAATTAATATTCAATGTTAATCTGCCCCAAATTAAAACTAATCATCTTCTCCCTACCCACACTTTATTCCTCCTTATCTCCTAACTCAGTTGGTACCATCACCATCTACTCTATTATCCAAGCTAGCAACCTACGAATAGTAAAAATTTCAGGAATTAAAAAGATAATAACATTAAAAGTCACTGTATCTACTTCTAACATACATAAAACACACATCAAATACCAATACAAAGGGTTATTATAAGCTTAAGAAGCCTAAAACTTACCTTGATATACTCTTTTACCTAGAAGAGAGAAATAAAATTAAACTTGATGTCAAACATCTGCTTAATAGAAACAGCATTCCTAAAACAAAAGACAGAATCATAACCAAATGAGAATTTAATAACAGTCTAGTTCAGGATAATAAATTTATAGGATTCAAAAATAAGTAAAGGTTAACAAACATTTTAAATTTAATTGGTAATGATATTTCATAAATAGCCTCTGACATAAAAACACTAAGGTATGTACCTGATTTTCACAGTAAAGGTGTGTGTGTGTGTGTGTGTGTACTCAAAATCATTTATTTGACAATTCTAAATAGCCAGGATAAAGTCTAGAAACAATGACTATTCAAAAGGAATCTGAGGAAACAAAATGAAAGGCATAATCTTTGTACTAAGATATGCCACTTTCACTCACCAGAAAACATCTTAGAACTCCAATTTAAATTTGGCTATTGGCTGAACATAGAAATAATAATTAAGAAGCTACATCGTCTTACTTCTGCAAACCACTAAAAACATGGTATGAAATCTGAAAAGGAAGACTGCTAGAAGAGAATGCACAAGCAACAAGAGAAATGACAACTAACATCTTCTGGAAAGGACAAAAATGGAATCATTTCCCAAATGAACTGATTATAAAAACCTAAGCAGCAATTTTTAAAAAGCATCACTAAATTTCTTTGTAACTTAGTATATACTTGTCCTTTCAAATGTTATAAATGGTGATGGGATACTCAGTTGTGTCCACATATCATCCATGCAATCTTGGTAATACTGTAGTATCTAAAATACCACTTGTAATGATCTTGTTATAGGACAATGCATTCAGAAAGCTCCAACATAGAAAGAAATGACCATTTCTTTAATGTCATAGCCTTGCTAATCAGAGAGTAGCCTTTCACCCAAAATGACAACAGGGGAAAATGGGAAGTAGCAAAAAGCAGGCATGGTAGTTAGGGACTAAAGCTCCACAGTCAAATGCTAAAACTGAGGAGCAGCAGTTAGGAACCAGATCCTACATAACCTAGTGAAAATAGAAACAGGTGCCAGGGTTCTTGAAATGAAAGAAACAGCAGAGAGAAATATAAAATGTTTTCATGTTTTTCCCTTCTCTAAGGTAAGCCCTTATATTCTCCTTTTTCCTTTTAGCTGAGAAAAAGTTCAGTGAGATTAGAAAAGTCCTCACAGGAATCCAGGCAAACAATTCTATATAAGAAGGTATTTCTTAGCTGGGTGCAGTGGAACACACCTGTAATCCCAGCACTTATCCATAAATATATAAAGAATGAAGATCAGAAATAAAAGAGGGCACCTATAATCCCAGGAGCTTGGGAGGCTGAGGCAGGAGGATCACGAGTTCAAAGCCAGCCTCAGCAATGGTGAGGCAATTAGCAACTCAGTAAGACCCTGCCTCTAAATAAAATACAAAAAAGGGCTGGGGATGTGGCCCAGTGGTCAAGTGCCCCTGAGTTCAATCCCTGGTGTCAAAAAGAAAAAAGAACAAAAGAAGAAGGGATTTCTTTTTTTAAAGTGATCTTGGAATCAATTGTACAGGAGAGGAAACTTGTCTTAACAATGATATAATTAAAAAATCAGAAAAAAAAATACTCAGATGTGGAAAGATTTGCATCCAGTGCTTTGGGCCACTTTAACTATTTTCAACTGAAGGCTTTTCATATGCTGTAGGAGCCCTGTTTGGGGAGATGGCTTAAATTGCGGTTGACTATGGGCCATAAGGATTTGGGCATTGTCGCCTTCCGTAGTCTCACGGGACTTGGCCCGGGATCTCGAGTGACTTGGTCGAGATTGCTGATCGGGTCAGTGCCATTTTGGTGGTGTGTGTGGCGCCTGTTAGTCGTTGTTAGAACCAGAGAGAAAAGTTATCAGAATAAAAAGCTGTTTGTCTCCAGTTTGCCTCTGAACTTCTTCCCGTGGCTCCGTTGCTCCAAGCGGCCATCGCTTCAGGCGGCAACAATATGCAAAGTCCATTTACCTAAAATAATTTTCCTCCAATTATGTTAAAGAACTATGAAGCAGAATGACCTATAGTACAAATATAAGTATGTATAAGCATGTATACATATACATACATACATATGCATGTATCTAACACACACATATAGACTAATTCTGCTCAGGAAAAAAAAAGGCTAAGGAACAAATCATTTAATGTATCTTTGAACAACACATAATCTATACTTTCAAATAAAAAGATATTTTCTGAACATTTGATTGAATCATAAAAATGAGAAATACATATATAAAAGACTGAAAAAAAATTACCGCATCTCCTTTTTATCATTTTACTGTATTTCTTTGTAGCATTTTCCCGTGTTTGTATGTATGTGTTTATATAACATACAGTTCATCAACTTTTAAATCTTACTTTCTGCTTTTTTTTACTTCACATTAAATCATGAGCATTTTCTATAACTCGAAGCTTTGAAATAGATAAAGCTGCCTACTATTCCATTATCCACTACTCTATAATGGCTTACATTGTGCTAAGTTCTCAATCTAATATACTATTCCACTGAAAAACATTACCAAAATCTTTAAAGCATAATTAGTTATTTCTTTAGGATAGATTACTAGACATATTTGCTACGTAAAAGGATATTTACATAACCTAGCCCATCTTTTATCCCACGTTTAAGACTTCTGATACATATGAAACACCTGGTCAGGATGGCTGTAAGAATTGACAGTTCTGCTAACTGTACCCACCTAATACTTACTGTTTAGGTTTTGATACAAGGAACTTATAAATTGAAGTTTTCTCATTGAGATTTTTCAGGTTATCTTCTTTTCACAAGTCTTTACCAACACACAAAGATTACACTAAATTATTTTATAAGGTTAGTTTGACTTAAACCACTAATTTGTGTTTTAGTAACTGAAAAAGAAAAAAAAGGCCGAGTGACTATATAAAGTAACCCATGTGCTTATGTGCTATGGTATAAGTTAATTTACTCACAACAAGAGTAGTTTTCCTTAATAAAATGATGAGTAAAACAATTCCAAAGCAAATGGTGAGAACTTCAAAAAGCTTCCATGGTACTCCACTGGGCAATGTTGCAAATGACTGAAATAGACAAATTAGAAGAAATGGGAAACCTTAAATTCATAACAAAACAGTTACAAAGAATCATAGCAATTCTAAACCAAACCCCATCATCAGAAAACTACCTCCTCAAAATTCTTCAACAGCTTCTTCAAGAGAGAGAGGCAGTCTCATAGTTCTTGTTTGCTTGCAGTGTTTTCAGGTATAATGACTCTAAATACTTTAAATTGAGCATATATTTCCAGTTTGTAACCCGCCCTATATCATTATCTAACATATATATCTAACCATTGTCTAACACCTGGTTAGAATCCCTCTGGATCATATTTTTCTCTTAGATAACCTGGTTTTTGTAATTAAAAAAAATCACATGACAAAAACTTAAATATATGAGAGAATTTTATGGCAACAAATAAAAACAATGATGATAATAAATATAAATAATGGGTTATTTTTCCAAGATTATAAATCTTACTTCCATTCCACTCTTATATTAATGATAAGTGACAAGTAATTTCAGACAACTCTTGAAAGCTTGCTTAGAATTTAACAGCTCTATTAATTAACTGCTCTGAATTTAACATCCTTCTATAAAATTCAATGCCTAATTTTAAATGGCTGCTCAAAGGCAGTGCATTAAATACCTGCCTACTCTTCTTTTCACTACCCTCTATACAAGTATAGGAGATAACTGTCATTTTGGCCCATCCCCCAAAAGTCTCCCTAGGGAAAAGAACTGTAGTAATGTTAGCTGTTTCGATTGTGGCTGCATTTTGGAACATAACAAGGGGCTTGTCACCTCTATTCCGTAAAAAAAAAAAAAAAAAAAAAATGCAAGCGAGGAAAGCTTCTCATATACACTCTCACTGCCCCGCTTCACAATACGATCACGTCCTGCCTGCCTCTGGCCTGACACACTCCCATTTCTCGGTAGGTCGCCTCCTCAGTCAGTGCACCCACTCTGCTCAGAACTCAGCCACCCGCCTGCCAAGAGTTGGGGTCCCTCTCAGCGAATGGGACCGTCACCTCCTTGGCTAAGAGGGCTGCTTAGAGCACGGACAGGGGTCCCAGAAGCTCCGGGTCCCCGGGGATGCGGTGACAGAAGGCACAGCGGCAAGTACTGAGTCCATTGTGTAGGGACAGCTGACGCAGGGGGCGGGTACTGGGAGTGAACTTCGCCTTCTCCCGCTGGAGCTTTCCGCCCAACGGTTGCAAAACACGTCACCAGACTATGCCGCTGGGCGGACCGCAGGGCGCTGACGCAGTGTGCCGCAGGGCGGGGCGCAAGCGGGAGGAACCAACTGCGGAGTTGGGCGGGGGAGAGCACCAGGAGAGCCGAGCTGAAGAGTCCAAGTGAAGAGGCTCACCTGCCACTGGGACTGGAAGAGGACCGGTGATTTAGAATGGTCGGGAGTAAGCCAGGGAGCTAGCAGAAGGGGATTATAGGCGGGGACTAAGAGAAAGGACAAAGTCAGGCCTCCCAGCCCCTCCCAGAGCAGAACCCTTTGGTCAAGGGATTGAGACACCAGGTACCTGCCCCAGATGTGCAGACCTGAGAGGAGATCCCTCTCCTGCTCCCTTCTGAAGGACTACTGCTCAGACTGGGCCTTCTTTTCCTGCTCACTCCAGTTCTATGTTACTTTCCTCTAACCGACCTCTACTTGTGGATGACACTCTTTTTCAAAAGGCTTACCCTAAGGAATCATGTCATTATCACCCCTATGCCAGTGGCTTCATTTCTGGATTCCACATTTTAAGGTTGCATGACTTGTGGAAAAGGACAGAATCATGAATAACCCGAAAAGCACGTGCTAAAAGTTGAAGAAACTGGGGACATTTAACTTGGGGATGGAATGAATATATGTGGATCTTTAAAATATGTCGCCAAGTGGAATATAATCAATTCAAAAGAACAAGGATAAGCAGGAAAGCACTGAAAAAGAAGAGCAATGAAGGGTGCAGGAAGAGAGAGAGAGAGCAGACTTTATAATTAAAACATGTACCAACGTCCAAGCCCAAAAATTATGACATAGAGATTGTGGGACAGAATAGAGAATCCAGAAACTGACGTAACTGCACTGGACATTTGGGGTACAAATAAAGTTATTTGGGGGAAAATAGACATTATAAGTAGTGTTTGCAAATAACCACATGGAAAATGATAAAATTGGGTTTTTTTTCTACTTATTCACAAGGAAAAACTACAAATAGATAAGAAACATGAATGTAAATATAGGAAATAAACAAGTACTAGAAAATATTGGGTGAATTTTTCTATGTATTATGAGTGGGCAAAACCTTCCTGATTGAAAAAACTTGCCTGGCTGTGTCTAAACCTGCCCTCCCCCCCCCACACACACACATCCATGCAGTTTGACAATGACACCCTGAGAAAAAATATTTGCAACATATTATTCTCTAAAGAATCATGTTCCTGAAATATAAAGAACATTATAAATAAAATGGCCAGCAAACCTATACAAAAATGGGCTGAAGAAATAAACAGATCTCAGGAAAAGAAATACAAATAGCTCAAACATATGGAAACACGCTCTGGTTAGCTCTTAATAAACAAAATACAAATTAAACCACACCAAGATACCATTTCTCACTTGCATTGGCAAGATCCAAATTTGACAACATACTCAGTAGGTGAGACAATGTGGGGGAATACAAATTCTCAGACATTGCTGATAAGTATACAATATGATACAACCTCTATGAATGAAATTTGGCAACATCCCCCAAAACTGCTTATATACTTACCTACTGACTCAACAATCCCACTTCTTTTTCTTTGTCTTTCTTTCTTTCTTTTCTTTTTTTTTTTTTTTTTTTAACTTTTTTTCAGTGCTGGGGAGGGAACCCAGGGCTTCTTGTGTTGTAGGCAAGTGCTCTACTGCTGAGCTATTGCTCCCCAGCCCTTACTTCTATAGATACTGGGAATACAACAACAAATGTTTAAATACAAATGTATTTACAAAACTATGTTATTCAAGCATTAGTAACAAAAGAAGGTCACAAAAGACTGAAACAACCAACTGTCATCAAAAAAAAGTTTTTGAATAAACCAAAGAAGAAGAAAGAAAATAATTTTAAATACTGCTAAAATTTGGTTTCCAGAATACATTTTTTTAACAAAGTAAAGAAAAGTATTTATAGAATACTATTTTTATCTTAGAAAGTGAGAAAAGATGAATATTTTCTTATAGCTTTGAGGTAAAATTGACATGCAATAAATTACATGTATTTAAAGTGTGCAATTTGATAAATTTTAACATGAAATTATGAAACCACCATAATAATCAAGATAATAAATACATCCTTTACTTTACAAAAATTTTTTCATTATCTAGGTAATTCCAATCTCTGCCCTTTGTCACCCCTTCCTTCTTGCCCCCCAATTTCCCACCCTTCGAGCAAAATTTCTATCTTAACAGATTGCTTTGTATTCCTAAATTTTATGTGTATGGAATAACATATTCTATTTTCTCTGGCTTCTCTTAATCAGCATAATTTGAGATTCATCTACATCATTTTATCTATCAAAAATAGCTCATCTGTTTTTATTGCTGAGTAGCATTTCATTATATGTACTTACCCCAATGTGTCTTTCACCTATTGATGGACATTTGGATTTTTTTCCAGTTTGGGGCTTTTACAAATAAAATGGCCAAGAACACCGATATAAAATTCCTTCTATTGCTATATGACTTATCTTCTCTTTGGAAAAGAATGGTTGGATACAACAGGTGTATGTTTACCTTTTTAAGAAGGTGATTCTACCACTTTACATCCCACCAGCTGTGTACCCATCCAGTTCCTCCACCTCTTCTCTAACCACTCAGCAAAACTGTCTTTAATATTAGTTATTTAATAAGTATTTAGTGGTAACTCTTATAGTTTAACTTTGCATTTCCCTGACAAATAATGATGTCAAGCATTTTTAATGTCTTTTTGCTATCTGTTTATCTTTTTGATGAAGTGTTATCTTACAGGACTATATGTTTTCTTTCTAATGAGTTTTAAGAGTTCTTTGTATATTCTTCATGCAAGTCCTTTATCTGAAATGGTTTATAGTAATTTCCTATCAGCTTGTGTATTGTCTATTTCATTCACTTCAAAGTGTATATTTTGATGAAACCCAAATTATCAAATTATTTTTTATGTTTTTGTTATCAAATCTAAGAAAATTTTGCCTAACCTAAGTTCAACAAAAAGTTTTCTCTTATTTTCTTCTTAGAGATTTTATAGTTTTAGGTTTAATGTTTAAGTCTGTGACCCATTCTGAGTTAATTAATGTGTCTAATGGATCAATATTGCATATAAATATCCAGTAGTTTTTGTACCCTTTGTTGAAAAGACTTTCCATTCTCTACTTGTCTTTCCATCTTTTTCAATGTCTGTTGCCATATATATGTGGATCTACCTCTGAATTCTTGACTCTGTTCCAATATTTAGTCTGCAATCCTAATTACTGTAACTTTAGAATAAGGTGTTTTTTTTTTTTTTTTTCCCTATGGTACTAAGGATTGAACACAGGGCCTTGCATATGCTAGGCAAGTTCTCTAACACTGAGCTACATCCCAAATGCTAGCTTAAGTCTTGAATCCACGCATTCTAGGTCTGTTGCAATCATCTTGTCATTTTCTACAAAACTCTGCTGGGATTTTGATTGGGAAATGTTGACTCTGGTGATTGAATTACAATGAATGGACAGCTTAAGAATATATTTACCGGGCTAGGGTTGTGGCTCAGCGGTAGAATGCTCGCCTAGGACGTGTGCGGCCCGGGTTTGATTCTCAGCACCACGTAAATAAACGCATTGTGTACAACTAAAGCAAATAAACAAATGTTTTTAATAAAAAAAAGAATATATTTACCACTTTGAGGATAAAAACCTGTAAGATATTATTATACTGAATACTGTAGGCAACTGTAATATTCTGGTAAATACTTACATATCTAAACACAGAAAAGATACATTAAAAATAGAAGGTGACAGGAATTTTTTTGTTCCATTATAATCCACTAATGACCAATGTCATTAAGTGGCACATGACAGTAAACAATTATGTTGATGTCATTGAACACTGGAACTTCTAACATCAGAAAAATAAAATACAAAACTAAGATAGATGAACTGAAGTAAAATCCTCTCTAACATCCTGAATTTTCATGGGAATTACCTAAATGTCATGATGAATATTTGTATTAAAAAAAAATACATATTTCTGAGTTTGGACACTAAAAAGGCCTACAAATGACAGTCAATTTGAGCAATAAGCAATCCTAGTACTTGGAATGTAACCTCTAAATAGCATTTCCCATCGAAAGGAACCAGAGTTCTTTAGAGAAATAGTTCCTCCAAGGTCTGGACAGGAAATGTTTAAAAGATGAACTTGAAACATCTCACATTAGAAAGCAAGCAAAATAGGTAGCAATGACCACTAGGTGGTGTCAAAGGGTTCCAGGAGCCAAGATGCAGAGGCTTCTATAAGGCAAAAAGGGGAGAAATTGAGCATCAGGCAAGAATGATTACTATTCCGAATTGGATTGAAACACACCAAATGTTTTTAAGTGCATGACATCATAATGACTCGAATAAAAGTTGAAAAGATTTGACGCCCCTTTGGGTATCATTTGATAATGCTAGGAGAATACCTTACTATTCTGAAAAATGTTTAAATGAAGAAAAGGAATCAAATTTTTATCTCCTGCCTTAACTATACAAACCAAATATCTGTATAAAGAATTATCAGTCATAGCCAGGCACAGTGGCTTGGGAGGCTTGACCACTTGACCACTGAGCCACATTCCCAGCCCCATTTTGTATTTTATTTAGAGACAGTGTTCTCACTGAGTTGCTTAGCACCTAGCTTTTGCTGAGGCTGGCTTTGAAATCGTGATCCTCCTGCCTCAGCATCTGGAGACACTGGGATTATAGGCTTATGCCACAACAACCCAGCCAAAATGTATTTTTAAAGAGCTAATTTGCAGATAGAAAGCCACAAGCAACATGCAACTGTAACCCCTAAGAGAAGGGGAACAAATAAGTGAGCATTCTACCAGGAGGCACCCTCTAGACCTCAGCTTGGGAAGGGGAACCCAAATGGGGCCGTCTCAGTGAGGAGATAGAAAACAGAGTTCCAGGAGATGAAGCAGCCAGAAGCATGTAGAGAAAACTACCAGAAAGATGGGAGCCACAAAGAAAAGGAGTTCCAGAAATCTGCATGGAGGTGGTCTTCAGTTTGGGGCTAAATTCTAAGCAGAACCTGGGAGGCAAAGAACAACTAAGGGAGAAGAGAACAACTGTAAGCTAACCAATCTCACAGTTGGCACTGAGCTGGGAGAAGTTTGGATTCCAGCTACCCAGAGAGAGTTGACACACAAAAACAGTATGGTCAACAAACACAAGAAGAAGTGTTTGAGCCAGGCATGGTGGCACATGCCTGTAATGCCAGCAACTTGGAAGGCTGAGACAGGAGGATCCCAAGTTTGAGGCTGGAAACTTACCAAAGGCCTAAGCAACTTTGTGAAACACTATCTCAAAGTAAAAATATTTAAAAAGCTGTGGCAAAGCACAATTGGGTCCAATCCCCAGTATCAAAAAGAAAAAAAAAAGTGCGCTCAATATCATTAATCATCAGGAAATAAACTCATAAAGACATACCCACTAGAATGGCCAAAATTCAAGACTAACAATACCAAGTGTTAGTGAAGATGGAGTCAAGTGCAAGTCTCCTAAATTGCTGGTGGAAGTATAAAATGATGTGGTGATTTTTTTAGCATGGCTTGATAGTTTCACATAAAATATACATTAAACATAGACTTCATAATTTCACTCCTAGATGCCACTTATAGTGGCATATATATGATGCATTCCTATATGTACTATATGTACTATAGGAAAAAATGAATCTATAGTTGAAAAAAAATGTTATCAGTGATTGCCTGGAACAGGTGGTAAAGGAACTCACTGGGAAGGATCCCAAGGGAACTTTTTCTAGTGAAAAAAATGTTCTATATCTTGATGATCATAGTTTTTACATGGATATCTACGTTTGTTAAAACTCACTGAGCGTGCTTGCTTCAGCAGCATATATACCAAAATTGGAACAATACAGAAAAGATTAGCATGGCCCCTGCGCAAGGATGACACACAAATTTGTGAAGTGTTCCATATTTTTTGTGGAACCAAACTTGATGCCCCTTCAACAGATGAATGGATAAAGAAAATGTGGTACATATACACAATGGAATATTACTTAGCCTTAAAAGAGAATAAAATTATGACATTTGCAGGTAAATGGGAATATCATGCTAAGGGAAGTAAGCCAATCCCCAAAACCAAAGGCTGTATGTTCTCTCTGATAAGTGGATGCCGACCCATCATGGATGGGAAGAGGATGGGGAGAATGGAGAACTTTGATTGTGAAAAGGGGAGGGAGGACAGGGGAGGGAGCAGAGAGGTAGGAAAGATGGTGGAATGAGATGAACATCATTACCCTAGGTTTATTTATGACTACACATGTACTGCAACTAGTTTTGCTCCATTTATGTACAATAAATCAAAATGCATTATGCTATCATGTATAACCAATTGGAATAAATTAAAAAAAAATCTCAGCCAGTTGTGGTGGCGCACACCTGTAATCCCAGCACTTGGGAGGCTGAGGCAGTTGAATCGCAAGTTCAAAGCCAGCCTCAGCAATGGCGAGGCACTTAGTAACTCAGTGAAAATCTGTCTCTAATAAAAAATACAAAAACAAGGGCTGAGGGTGTGGCCCAGTGGTCAAGTGCCTCTGAGTTCAATCCCAGGTACCAAAAAACAAACAAACAAACAAACAAAAAAAAATCTCACTGATATTGGCTATCAAGGAATTACTGTTAAGTTGGGTGATAGGTCCATGGGTTCATTATACTATTCTCTGTGCTTTTTTAAAAACCTTTTCTAATTAAATTTATTTTTTTTTTAGCTAGCACATAGAAACAAAACATTATAATTACTGGAGTAGGCAACATGATATTTTGATGCACGTACACACTGTGTAATGTTTAAATCAGGTTAAATATATCTGCCTCCTCAAACATCATTTCTCTATGGTAAAATGTTGAAAATCCTTTCTTCTAGAATTCTAAAATGTACAGTATGTTATGGTTATCTACAGCCCCCTACTACTCTACTCTTGTTTGTTTGAAAGTTCCCATGATAAAAATACTAAATAATTTTTAAATTAAGATAGAGAACTTCAAATATTTGAAGGAATACTATGTAGAAAAGAATTCAATTTTATAGAGGAAATCATATGGAGGAAAATGTGGAATCAATACAAGGATGAACTAGACAACAGAAGAACATACAGCCTTGTGAGGGAGGTGGCTCACGCTAGGAACTACCTTCTGATCTTATTGATCACCCTCCAACCATAATAAACGCATTTATGGACTATAATGTTCTACCATCAGATAAATACCTCTTTTTCTGCCATTATCTTACTGTGTTTCAAGTGAATGCTAATATCTCCCTGCCAGACTGAAAGGTTCTGAGGGAAGAACCAAGTTTTACAGGTGTGCACATGCCCAGCCTTGGCAGACAGCAAATCTTCCTCATGTGCTAAACTATGAAGCCATTAAAAGCCACACACCTATGGCTCGTTTCAGGGGCTATCTACTCAAAGGGTTAGGAGTCATTTTCATAAAGACATTTTAAGTTCTTCACTTCATGATCACGAGCCACTTTAAAACTGTAATAATAATCAACATTTTAACTGAAGAAACTGTCAAACTTACCATCTTAGTAAAACAAAGCATGATTGAATATATCATAAGAATTGCTCTTTTCAAAAGGGTGGCACTCGCTGGCTCTTCCGCCTTTGTCTCTAGTTGCTTTTCTGTATCAGTAGCATAAATAGGAGTACTTTCTGTTGTAAACAGTTCTAAAATTGAAAGGGAAAATGGCTATTTTATTTTATGCTTTAGAATAAGAATTCTCTCTTCAGTTTTAATATTCATTGAGTGTTCACTAAATATATTAGTCACTGTACCTAGAACATGTGGCTCTCCTAAAGACAAGTAACACAGAGAAGAAAACTTCAAAATCCTAATTAGAGCTGTCAGACCCTTCAATTATAAAATGAACAACCTCCAGAGTCCACTCTCCACCACTTCCCAGGCCATACAACTGCTATCAGAACAATATTTACTTGGGGAAAATTTTAAAAACCAGAGATATATGACAGGCTCACATTCAACAAACATGGACTTAGTGCTGGTGAATCTTTGTGTTGGAAATTTTAGGAAAGCTGAAAAAGAGTCTTGGGTTGCAGATTTGTGGGAGGAATGAGCCAAGATGTAGCACAGCCTCTGGCACCTGTCAGGTACTCAACACTTATTTACTGAATGGACAGATGACAGCTATATAAAAAGAATACAGTAATGCCAAGAGAAACTAAAGGGAATTGCTTACGGTCGGGACCTGGCATTGAGGCTCTGTGAATAAGGTAGAATTCCAGTTATACCTGAGAGGATTTTCACATGAGGAACTGGCAAGGGTGGAATTTCAGTATGAGTTACATGACCCTGGGGGATGTTTGACTAAACAGCTAGGAGTCCAACATGCAATTATTCAAAAGTTGGACCAGTTGCCTCTAAGGTTGTTGTCAACCCTGAGATTCCATTTACTACCTTTAAAAAAAAAAAAAAAAAAAAAAACAGCTTTTCCCTAATTTTTTTTTCAACTTTTTAGTTGTTGATGGACCTTCATTTTATTTATTTATATGCAGGGCTGAGAATCAAACCCAGTGCCTCACACATGTTAGGCAAGCGCTCTACCACTGAACTACAACCTCAGCCCCTCCATTCACTATTGGTCTATGAATTTGACTGCTGGTGAAGTCTTCCCCACTGGGTCAGCATCTCAGCACCTGAGACACATTATATGACACTGGGAAAGATCTACCTATAAAGGTCATTGACATCATTTTGTGGTGGAACCTAAAGGCCAGGGGAAAGAATTCATTCTTAATTTTATAAGCCAAGTTTTCCCTAATCTTGAAAGTTTTGGAGCATGAGAGTAACAAATCTTACTGGTGCATGATTCATTTTCAGTAAGCAGAACCTCATGGAGTTAAAGACAGCTCAGAAGTCAGTAGTATTCATACATGGATGCACTGTCTTCTGGAAAATGGGAGGGAGGCCTGATATGTTTATTCCTTCTCAAATTAACTGAATCCCCCCTGCTGTGAGTTTTCCTACACTGTGTGTGTGCAAACAGTGGGGTCAGATCAGTGCTGCCAAGCCCTGCACTGGTTCAGGATAATGCTCTAGCTATGCTTACAGACTAGAAGCTTTAACACAAAATACACTAATGATGGCTTAATACCACCATGATGGATGGATAAAATAACACAATTAGTTGATCATCTAATTTACTGATAAAATGAGAGTGAGCTACACAAAAATAGAATGCGTTGATGCCATTATTGGGGATTGAAAAAAAATTGTTTCTGATCTCCAACTGGATATTGTGCACTATGAGGACGTACAATTCACAAGTGTCAGTCTAAAATGGACTGAGGCTAAAGCTGGATTGGATTATAAAAATCTTGGCATATTTATTATTGCTATTACTGCAACAAACCTCTTCATCTGAATCTGAAGGCTACATCTTCCCTACTGCCCACCTCCAATCCAGAACTGGGAAGCAATTCCCTCTGCTTCCTGTGCACAGAAGAGGCTGCAGTTCCCAGGTGGCCAGTGCAGATCCTTGGCCTCTTTCAAAAGCAAAAGATTTTTGGCCAAGAAATGACAGGATTGAAGCAAACTCTGGGGGGGGGGGGCTGAGAGGGAGACCTGGGAACACCCTGCATTCCTGGACTTGGTGCTTGTCCCAAACCTAAACTCTAGTCCCTGTTAAAAGGCAATACGAGCCCAAACCCCAGTGCAGCAAAAGGGCCAAGGGGCCAATGCACCTTTCCCAAGGAGGCCCACCATTAACCTCCCACTGGGATTAGAGCCACGGAGCCCTGGAGTACATCTATCCTGATACTGCACTGGCCCAGGTCCCAGTGGCGGGGGCAAAAAAAGCACTCTGCTCTCCAGTGTGGGAAGACCCGGCACAGGGCACGCAACCCCATCACCCCTGGGAGTCCAGGGGGATCCTGGAAGTGGAAAAGCTGAGAGCTGTCCCTGGGGAATCAGGTTTCCTAACCCTGCCTCAGTCAGTAGACGAAAAATAAAACGCTGGCAACAAGTGGGACTTGCAGTCCCCCACCACCAGGACCGGCTGGCCAGGGCACCGGCAGAGCCGGAGGGGACACACTCAGGGTCCTCAGTGTCTGTCACTCCCACGCCCCGAACATTGGGCCTGAGACCCCCTAGTCCAGCCCGTGGGGCTGGGGGCCGGGTGATCAGAGCCTGGTGTAGCCCCAAGGAGCCACCACGAAGACCCCCGAGCCGCTCGCCTGCCCGCGCACTCACTGCTGCATTCGTTGTCTATGCAGAGTTTGTGCTTCCAGAAGCGCTGGCCGGTGCTTGGGTCCAGTGGGCCTGACACTCGCCAGGTTGGGCAGAGCACGAAGAGCCAGAAGAGCAGCCCCGGCGACACAGCCATGTTGTGGTCACCTCCGGGAGCCGGTGATGCGGTGGAGGTGGCTAGGGCCGCCCTAGGGCGGGCCCTCAGGGGGCGGGGAAATAAGCTAGGGGCAGAGGGGCAGCGCCCAGGAAGGTTTGAGCCTTTCCCTAGTGACAGGTCAGCAGGGTTATCTGGGGGGTCAATGCGTGGTCTACAGGAGAGACTCGGAGCTGCGTCCTTCTCCTCCTCTAGTCTGAGACCTTCTGCTCTAGTTGCTGCCTTGGCAACTAGGACACTACCTTCCTAGTCCAATCACCTGCCTTTGTTTCTGTGACCTCACAAACGACCCTGCACGGGATTCCATTTCATCACCCACCCTTCTACCCGCCACGCCAACAGGTCCTTTCTGGCTTCTTTCCTCAGAGTCTTGTTTCTGGTCCATCCTGAACCAGCCCACTCCACTTCACCATCACTTCCAACCCCCATTCCTTCCTGGTCTGTTGCCTCCTTTTCTGAACTACCAAATCCCACCCATGACTTGCCACAGTTTGTCTATGGTTCCAAGCTCCCTCCCCTTCAGACTCCCAGAGGTTCCTTGAGGACCCCCACCCCATGATCCCTCTGGTTAGGAAAGGGGAAGGTGAATGGGACTGTGAGTGAGGGTGTAAATTGCAAAGAGTTGCCTGCTTCATTTTTAGGTGGGGGCAGAGAGAGGTGGACATTGGTTTTTAGGCTAAGATCTTGAGATTCCTATCTTTATCCATAAGGAAAGAAGTCATTTAATTCAACTGCAATATTTTTAACTTTCATTTTCTGCTACCATTCATGCCAGACACTGGACAAAGCCCTAGCATGGTGTGGGAGAGGATGAAAATCGAAAGACGAGATATCTGGTCCTGGTCTGAAAAAGTCCACAACTTAGTGGGAACCAACTGATGTAAAAACGGTTAAGAATAAGTGTCAGAGAAGAAAGTTAGTAGCTAACATCTATTGAATGCTTTCTTTATGCCCGTTGTTGTTCTAAGGGTTTATATATATATATATATATATATATATATATATATATCTTCATAATCAATTCATTTAATCTTCATAACAATAGTACCTTACAGTAGTAGTAGGTCCTATTCCAATCCTTATTTTAGAGTTGAGTAAATTGAGGCATTCACACAACCAGTGAGTAATGGAGCTAAGTTTCAAACCCAAAGAGTACATTCCTTTTCATCACAATTCTATAGCTAACAAACTCCCTCAAAAAACTTAGAGGAAAATAATATGGTCCATCGTGTTCATAATGTTAACTAAAGAAAAAAGATTGAAAAGATATGTGCACAAACATTTGTCTACAAGGGCCATGAGAGGTCCCCATTGGTCCAGCGTAATTCTGGCACTTTCTGGAGAACCAGTGGATCATAGAGAGACACTGAGTACCAGGCCATTCTTCATTTCTTTTCTACCATGTAGTTATATGTTATAGAATTTTAGGTGTATCTAGTAGGCATCTCTAACAACATGTTGATAACTGAACTCATTTTTTCTCTCAAAACCTGCTCCTTTCAGTCTTTCCTATCTCAGATAGAAATAAAAATGGCAATTTAATTCCCATTATCCAGGTACTCAAAGCCCAAACCTTACAAACCATCTTTAACCTCTTTTTTCTCACATTCCAACTCCAATCCATTAGACAATCTTATGTCATTATTTTTATAACTTTATTGAGATATAGTTGACCTACAATAAATTGCATATGTTTAAGGTGTACAATTTGGTAAGTTTTGACATGAATACACCCATGAGACCATAACCACAATCAAAGAGTCTTCATGCTTCTTTGTAATCCCTCCCCTCTCCTTTTCTGGCTGTCTCCAAACATCCTCCTGTCATTACAGATTGTTTTGCATTTTCTAAAATTTGATATAAATTATACAGCATTTTGATTTTTTTCTGACTTCCTTCTTTCCGAATAAGCATTTGAAACATGCCCAGAATCTGACCACACCTTTCCATCAGCTAAGCCAATATACATTCCAAACCCACATCATAAGTCACCTGAATGATTCCAGTAGCCTGTTCTTGCTGCCCTTATTTTCCCCGCTGCCTATTGTCCTGATGGCAACTACAGTGATATTTTTAAATATAAATTTGATTGTGTCTCTCTGCTCAAAATCTTCCTATAGTTTCCCATTTCCAAATAAAAGGCAATGACTTTAGCCAGGCGTGGTCATACTCATCTGTAATCCCAGTGGCTCTGGAGGCTGAGGCAGGAGGATCCTGAGTTCAAAGCCAGCCTCAGAAATTCAGTGAGACCCTAAGCAACTCAGTGAGAACCTGTCTCTAAATAAAATATTTTAAAAGGGACTGGGGTGTGGCTTAGTGGGTAAGTGCTCCTGGGGGTTCAATCTCTGGTACCAGGAAAAAAAAAAAGCCATGACTTTATTATGGACTGCCCTGCCTTATTTAATGTGACTCCTCTCATTCTTTTCTCCCTATTTCCTAACATTTTCCTCTTGCTGTTAGTTCCATTTAAATACACCTAGCTCACCCCTGCTTCAGAGCATTTAAACTTGCAACTTTGCCTCAATCTGAACTCCCCAAATCGTCTGCCTGGCTAACCATCCCCTCACTTTATCATGTCTCTGTAACAGTGGCATATCATATGATGGAGGCCTTCCCAGGCCACCCTACACAAAATAGAGCCCCTTGCCATGACTATCAAGCCCATCACCTGCTTTCTTTCTCTTTAGAGCCCTTACCACTTGCCTTACATTTGTTTATCTACTTGACTGCCCTGACCCAACCACAAACACTGTTTCCATCAGGAGCAGAGAATTTTTTGTTTTGTTCACTACTGTTACATCAGTGACTAGGGAAATGCCTGTAATGTATGAGGGAGTCAACAAAAGATTTGTTGGATGAACCCATGGTTCCAATCATATTATAAATATACTGAACTATTAACCTAAACACATATATTAACTATTAAGTGCCCATATATAAATGGTAATGAGAGGAAAAAAGCCATGAGAACAAGGCATTTAAGGTCCACCTCTCAGCAGCATGCACCCTCAACTTCAGGAATGTACCCTTGACTGTATTTGTTGTTGAATGAGAACACAGTTGTTGTGAAAGTGAATGAGATCTCACCATATACTTTTTTTCTTAATGATACTGGAATATTTAAGCAGATTTTTAAAAACTAGTTTTAATTTTTTATTTTACTATAGAATATGGTATATTGTAGAACTTTTCTTATTGTAGGATAGAATTAATGATAATTCATTGGTGGAAAAATCAGAATAGCAAAATGATCCACTTGCATATTATCTTCCTGATATTACTTGACTCATAGATATACTTTTATATGCACAGTTACTGAAGAACTAGCTGCTTAGTTTGTAGAGTTTTCAATATTTTGATTTATCAGTATTATTTTTTAAACTTATTGCCTTAAAGAGATATTAACTAATCTGGTGGATAATGAGAAGAAAATTTCTCAACTGGCCACAATGAGGTCAGTAGTGGTAGTTCTTTCTACCAGAATGTATACAATTAGTGGATGGATCAGCATTCGCTTTTACTCGTAGCATTCAAATGTGTGGCGTTGATGTTTAACATAAACTCTAATCTCAAGTACATTATTTGTTTACACCTCAAGGGGAATTCTTACTGGGTAATAGTAAGTGTTAAAGGGTTGAGTAATTGTTAAAGGTAAATGTGTCAGTTTGGGTGGAGGGGACATACAAAGGATTCCTGATGTCAGGGTGCAATCTGAATGAGACAAGAAAAACATCTGAAACAAATAATTGGCAGCATAATAACATGTACCATTGCAAACTTGTAAAGGCACTTGCCTAGGAAGATTCAGAAGGCCTAACACTGCTGTTACCTGGAAGAACCTCATCTATTGTAAATGATGTGCCAGAGAATAGCATAGAACATTTATGAAGGACTAAATCTCTCCAAGACGGACAACAGATTTACCCTCTCACATGAAACATTGAAAAAAAGAGTGGACAAAATATAAACAACAACAGTTCTCAGATATTAGATAATAAGCAGCATAAGACAGTGACCCCTAAGATAAAATTGAGCATGTGAGATGAGTGCTAGGATTATCCCAATTTACTCCCTGGAAAGAAATTTTCAGGCCATATCCAGGGAAGAGAAACTCAAATAGAAAATCTCCTGAGTTTAAGAGATGGATTTTAAAGTCTAAAGAGGCCAATGCAGCTAGAAGTCACAGAGCAGAATAAAGGAGAGGAGAGAACTGCAGAGGGAGAGAGAATGTGCATGCGCTAGCTCTCTAGACAGGTTCCCCTGAAGTCTGTGGCTAAGTAAAAATAGGCATAAGTGTAAGACCAGAGAAAGAACCTTCAGAAAGGAACAGGATGGAAGGTGTTGGTGATTGTTGGCATGGAGATCAATTTTTGTAATGAAAGGTGAAAAATGCAAACACTTGTGTAAACGTAAGTCTTTCCCAAAACTGTCCTCAGTTTTTTTTGGAAAATCTACCCTTCCCCTAGTGGTCAGACTGACCCAAAACTTATTCTTGTTCCTTATTTTGTCTAGCTTACAAAACTGGGTGGCTGATCACCCTTCCCCTAGAGGTCAGGCTAACCCAGAACTCAAAAATAATGCTTTTGTATATAACTTTATATGTTAACCAATCAAAAGAACACTGTGAAGCCCCCCTTTAACTTGTATGTATTTCATTATAAAAACCCTGCTAAATCTGGGCTCAGGGCCTCTTAGTGTCACCGGTTACTGAGTGCACAGAGGACCAAGCTCGAGCTTGCTAATAAATGACTCTTTGTTATTTGCATTGACCAAGGACTCTGGTGGTCTTCTTGGGGGGTCCCAAGCCACGGGGCACAACAGTAATCACCAGCTTAAATGGAAAAATCTGTAATACATAGGGCATCAACTAACATATTTAGTAAAAGGGAAAAATTAGCCCAAGATTAAAGGTAACTCCTGCCTAACAAAATCTTGAAAAAATAAAAATGTTTCCAAGACAGTTTACTGCATTCCAGAACAAAGCCAGAACACAGCTCAAGAATATTTAAAAGAATACAAAATATCCAGTACTCAACAAGGTAAATTCACAATGTGTGGAATCCAATAAAAATGTATGAGGCATGCTAAGAGGTAGGAAAATACTATCCATAGTGAAAAGAAAATCAATAGAAATTATCATAAATGACACTGTGATAGAGTTCTTATACAAGGACATTAATGCAGTTGTATATCATATATTCAAGATGCTATAGAAAAGCATAAGCATGTAAAAGAGAAAAAAGAAGATATAAAAATGATATAATTCAAGTTCAGATAAAACAATGGCTGAGGTGAAAATTACACTAAATGAATTAACAGCAGATTTGACACTGAAGAAATCAATATCAGCAAACTGAATATGTAGCAATAAAAACTCTCCAAAATGAAACACAGAGAAAAAAGACTAAAATGAACAGAGCATCAGTATGCACAGCTTCAGCCAGTCCAATATATGTGTTATGGTAGTTCCTAACAAAGGTGAGAAAAACACATGTGAAGAAATAATAAATGAAAGTGTTCCAAATCTCATGAACACTCACAGATTCAAAAAGCTCAATGAACAAGAAAAATAATGAAGATGACACAAATGTACACTAAATGCTTAAAACCAGGGCTAAAAAAAAAAAAAATGGATACCATTATGTACAAAGGAATAAAAGTAAAAAGACAGACTTCATTCAAGAACCATGCAAGCCAGAAAATAGTAGATCAACATTTTAAAGTCCTGAAAGAAAACAAAACAAAACAACAACAACAACAACAACAACACTGACATCCTAGAATTGCATTCCACATGAAAATATATTTCAAAATGATGTAGTCTTTAACTTAAGAGAATTAAGTTAAACCCTACCTCATACAAAAATTACTTCAAAATTGACCACAGACCTTAATGTAAGAACTCAAAATGGACAACACATCTAAATGTAAGAATCAAAACTAAATGTAAGAAAACATAGGTAAATCTTGGAGTAGACAATGACTTCTTAAATATGACACCACAAGCCCAAGTACCAAAAGAAAAAATAAGATGAACTTCAAATTTAAAACTTTCAAAAGCTACCATCAAATAAAGTAAAAACACAATCATAGAAGAAAATATTTACAATTCATGTAGTTAGAATATAACTAACTAGAATATGAAGGAGCCCTAATTAGGAAGGGCTGTTGTAGCTAGCTGGAAGCCATAAGTTCCACCTGATATGTATGTGACGCACCTGTAGGCACCCGCAAAGCTGAAGGTATATAACCGGGTGAAAGCGGTCCGAGTTAGGAGAACGGAGAATTCAGTCAGCCGGGCAGTCACTCGGTCGGTCAGAAGAATCAGAGCGGCCAGAACGTAGGCAGAGCGGTTACAGAAGAGAAACCAGATAGAAGAAGTAATGACTGGCCAGAGTTAGGCCGAGGCTCCAGAGGACTGGTCAGAGTAAGGCCGAGGCTCCCGAGGAAGACAGAAGACAGAAGACAGAAGAAGGAAGAAAGAAGAGAGAAGAAAGAAACTCTAACTCTACTCTCTACTCTATCTTTCTTTCTAAGACTCTAAAACTCTAACTCTAAGCTAAGAAGACAAGAAGAAAAGCTCGCTTTAATCTTTCTCTTTAAAAATCTTTCTTTCCCTCTCTCTAAGCTCTAAGAAAGTAGAAGTAAAAGTAGCAAAAGCTTAACTCTGCCTCCGAGAATTTTCCTCCCGTGGCGGCGCCGTGGCTGGCCGTGACAGGCAGCTTACAAGAATATATAAGCAATTCTTATTGTTCAATATAAAAAGACAAATGGGCAAAGGATTTGAATAGATATTTCTCCAATGAAAATATTCAAAAGCCAATAAGCAGATGAAAACATACTCAGCATCATTAGAAAAATGTACAATCTCAGTGAGATACTACTTCACATCTATTAGGATGGTTATAATCAAAAGGATATTATAATAATAAGTGTTGGCAAGGATGTGGAGCAAAGGGAGCCCTTACACACTGATGGTAGGGATAAACTATAAACCTAAATGTAGCAGTTAAATCTATACAACTCCTAGAAGAAAACAGAAAGCTTTTTGTGACCTTCGGTTTGGCAGAGATATTTAAAACTAACACACACACACTCTCTCTCTGTCTGTCTGTCTGTCTCTCTCCTCTCAGAAATAAATCAATAAATCAGACTTTAAAACTTTGGCTCATGCTGGGCATGGGGTGCACTCCTGCAATCCCAGAGGCTTGGGAGGCTGAGGCAGGAGGATTGCGAGTTCAAAGCTAGCCTCAGCAAAAGTGAGGCACTAAGCAACTCAGTGAGAACCTGTCTCTAACTAAAATACAAAATAGGGCTACGGATGTTGCTCAGTGGATGAGTGCCCCTGAGTTCAATCCCCAGTATCAAAAACAACAACAATAACAACAAAACTTTGGCTCTTCTATATTCATTGTTATGGAAATGAAAAGGTAAACCACCGACAGACTAGGAGAAAGTATTTGCAAAACATATATCTCACAAGGGAATGATATCTAGAATATATGAATAATGCTTGCAACTTATTAATAAGAAAGATGAACAGAAGATCTTTTCTTCACCAAAGTAGATATAAATATGGGGAATGTACACATAAAAGGATATACAACATAATTTGTCATTAGTAAAATGCAAATCAAAACTACAATATTATTACACGTACAGTAGGATGGATAAAATTTAAGACTGACCATAACAAATGTTAACAAGGGTGAAAACTATGGTATCCCTCATAGAACTGCTGGCTGTCATATGTAGTACAAACAATGGCACAAACTGTTGGAAAACTGTTTGGCAGTTGGGGTTGTGGCTCAGAATAGAGCACTAGCCTAGCACGTGCACGCCCCAGGTTCGATCCTCAGCACCTCGTAAAAGTTAATGCATTGTGTACAACTAAAGCAAATAAATAAATATTTTAAAAAATTAAAATCATGGGCTGGGGTTGTGGCTCAGAGGTAGAGTGCTCGCCTAGCATGTGCGCAGCCCGGGTTCGATCCTCAGCACCACGTAAAAATAAAAAGGCATTGTATACAACTAAAAGCAAATAAATAAATATTTTTTAAAAATTAAATCACATCTGCCAAGATATTTACTCCAAAGAAATAAAAGTATACATCCACACTGAGACTTGTACACAAATGTTCATAGTGGTTTCATTTGTAATAGTCAAAACATCCCCAATGTATATCAACAGGAAAATAGATAATAAATTTTAGAAAGTTACTTAGCAAAACTAAAGAACTATTGATAATAGCAAAAACAGGGAGATTCTGAATGAAATGAATCAGACAAAAAGTAAAATGCATTGAAAAGTTTCTTTCTTTCTTTCTTTCTTTTTTTTTTTTTTTTTTTTTTTTTTTTTTGTATCTCTAATACAAACTCCAGGGGTGCTCTTCTGCTGAGCTGCCTTTTTTTTTTTTTTTTAAGTATTTACTTATTTGCTTTAGTTGTACACAATGCAACACATTTATGTTTACGTGGTGCTGAGGATCGAACCCGGCCACGCAGGAGCTAGGCGAGCACTCTACCACTGAGCCACAACTCCAGCCCACCAGCCGTTTTTATTTATTATTTTTTATTTATTTATTTTGGTACCAGGGATGGAACCCTTCAACGCTCAACCACCGAGCCACATCCCCAGCTCTTTTTTGTATTTTATTTAGAGACAGGGTTGCGCTGAGTTGCTTAGGGCCTCGCTAAGTTGCTGAAGTTAGCTTTGAACTCCCAATCCTCCTGTCTCACCATTCTGAGCCACTGGGATTACAGGGTTATGCCACCATCCATAGTTTAGTTTTTATTTTGAAACAGGGTCTTGCTCAGTTCCCCAGGTTTACCTAAAACTTGGGATCCTCCAGCCTCAGCCTCCTGAATATCTGGGATTACAGACTCTGCCACCACCTCCCAGCAGATTCAGCTATATTTAAAGGTAGAAAATTATAAACCAGGTGAATCCTAATAAAGGTCTTAGTAAAAATAAAATAAAATAAAAGCACTCTGCTTGGTCACAATATGGTTAAGTCAAAAAATGACAACAAATATCCATTTCTCTGTCAGGTTGGCCAGCACAGTATCATTTCCCACTGGGTTTCAAAGGGTCTCCTTCTTTCCCTCCCTCCCTCCCCCTTCCTTCCTTCCTCCCTCCCTTCCTTTTTTCCTTCCTTCCTTAGTTTTGGCGCACGTGTGTGTGTGTGTGTGTGTGTGTGTGTGTGTGTACACCAGTATCATCTTCTGTGCCAGTGTAAAGGTCTAGGCAATAGGTCAACCTTTACACCTGTGCCCAAGGACCCCAATCTTGGCTCTACCTCCAAGGGTGGAGGGTGATTCTAGAGCCTCATTACAATTTCCAGAGTGGGAACACCTAAAAGATAAACAGGCCTTTCTTGCTAATACCAGTTTCCTCTTTAGTACAAGTAAGTGTAGTGAAAGGGTGGCAAGGGCTCTATCCTGCTACAAAATAAATGCTAAAATGTATTTTGGTACAAATTGTAAACATTAAAGAATTAAAAGTAAGAGCTGAGTCTTGGAATTTGAGCTGGACCTTGATAAGTACATAGGATTCAGATTCTAAAAAGATAATAAAAGGCAAGTGAATTAAACAGCATAAGAAAAGACTCAGCAGAAAGAAGTATGCTTAAAGGACAGTAAGGACACCTCATTTTGCTAGAATGAAAGGATTCTATAGAGTAAAGGATGACAAATTTATGAATGACATCAAATCCAAATGAGAATCTGAACATGATCTTTCTCCTATTTCTCACTGATTCCTTAGAACCACCAATAGAAATATGATATTAGGTATACATGTAAATTAAATTTTCTAGAATTCACATTTAAAAAGCAAAACAGGTGAGTTTAATTTAATAATATATTTTATTTAATTCAACATATCCAAAATGTCATCCTTTCTAACTTGTAATCAAAATAAAAATATTACTGTTATTTTACATTCTTCATAAGAAGTCTTTGAAATCTGACTTATGGCATATCTCAGTTCAAATTGGGCATATTTAAAGACAGTCACAGCATAAGAAAGTAGGGATTGAAAATTAACACTAGGCCATACCATATATTAGTACTTACTTTAAAGAAAAACCAAGTTTAAAAGTATGTTTTAGGTTTTAAAATATTTTTGGCCAACATCTCTTGGTACTTACTCAGAAGTGAGAAAGAGTGATTGAAGGTATCTAAACACTCCCCCTTTTTTTTCTCAGTCAGAGGTTAAGATTTCTGATGCAATAGCTGAGGATTGCACTGTCATTTCAGATGAATCTCAAGTCTGTAATCAAAAATTGTAAGTCATCATTAGGTTCCTACACTTGTCATTCTTTTATTATTTTTCATTGTTATCTTAAATATATTTCCTTCTTGACAAACATAAAGAAATAAATAATTATGTTTAAATGGATAATAAAACAATTCAACTGCATCCCTGTTCTTTTTAGGCAGACCTATTGATGCAAACAAGTAACCTGGGTGGTCTCTTTTTCTTTGGTACCAGGGATTGAACTCAGGGGCATGCAACCACTGAGCCACATCCCCATCACTATTTTGTATTTTATTTAGAGACAGGGTCTCACTGAGTTGTTTAGTGCTTCACTTTCTCCAGAGTCTCTGGGATTTCAGGCATGCTCCACTGCGCCTGGCACCTGCTGTGTTTTCCTTGCAGTTAAGTAAGAGACCATGACAGGTTACTTCTTTGCACCAGTGTTTCTTGGACTCTATTGATACTTTGGTTTGAACTATTCCTACTAGATGCAGGTAATATAATATCCCTGGCCCAGGCCAAAAAATGTTAGTAGTTTCCTTAGTCATGGTGAAACAACAACAACAAAAAATGCCCCCAGGCATTTCAAAACTTCTCTTGATAAGAATGGTGTCGGGCACTGCTTGAAACTTTAGTTAAAGTATGAGCATTTAACAAAGCACTGTTGGTTGTAAGTATTCTATATTTTGTAGTTTCTTTTATTAGCTAGGAAGAAAAGATGATAAAATCAACATTTAAGGCCGGGATCCATGATGCACACCTGTGGCTCTGGAAGCAGAGGCAGGAGGATCATGAGTTCCAAGTTAGCCTCAGCAATTTAGCAAGGCCATAGGTAACTTATCAAGACCCTATCTCAAAATTAAAAAATGTAAAAAAGGGCTGGTGATGTGGCTCAGTGGTTAAGCATCTAGATTTAATCCCCTGTACCTATCCTCAAAAAATCAACATTTAAAAAACCACAAGCACTAAAACCTCAAAGAAACCCAAAGTCCCTTGTAAACACAAGTGACTTTGCTTCAAAGGTTTTTTGCTTTTTTTTTTCCACTTTAAGCTAACATCATCTTTAAAAATATATCACATTTTTAAATGTATTTTTTCTGACCTCTAAGAGGGATCTTACATTTTTCTACTTACTTTTTCCAAGACTTATTCCTTCTTTTGCACTGTGTAATCTTAATTTAAATATGAATGAATTACCTTGATTTCCTTTGTGTTAATAGTCAAATTGTGATACAATTTGAATTATTGAAATGGATATGGAGAGGTTTCTTTCCTTATTTTTTAATGAAAATTCATGTTTTTTTAAATTAGCACCTAGGGGACTATAGGTTGAGATTTAACATGTAGAGTCATAAGTATGATAATTGTAATTAAATAAACATACATCAGTTCATGATAGCTTATTTTATTTACTCCATTATAATCAGCTTTCTCCACTATGAAACAGCATAATTAGTCCTAAATTGACATTCATTAATTTTATATTAGAGTTTTCAAGTAAAACAATGCAGAGTTAGTGACTATCATAATGACTGAGACGTGTTTTGACATCAGTTATCATTATTATTATTATTATTATTATTAGGTACTGGGGATTGAACACAGGGGCACACAACCACCCGCCCTTTTTTGTATTTTATTAGAGACAGGGTCTCACTGAGTTCCTAAGTGCCTCACCATTTGAGGCTGGCTTTGAACTCATGATCCTCCTGCCTCAGCCTCCCAAGTGCTGGGATTACAGGCATGCGCCACCATGCCTGGCTTATTATTATTATCTTTAAGATGGTGGTCTTGCTATGTTGCCTAGCCTGATCTACAACTCCTGAACTCAAGCAATCCTCCTGCCTCAGCCTTCTGAGTAGTTAGGACTACAAGTCACCAAACCAGCCCAGTAATTATTATTTAGTAGATCTGTTTTTGGACACAGAAATCACCACTAATATGATTATACATGTTTGCAATTGTTTTTATGAGAAATATACAGATTTGATGCAATTCCCATTAAAATACCCATGTCATTTTTCCAGAACTAGAAAAAAACAGTCCTGAAATCCATTTGGAAGAATAAAATATCCAGAATAGCCAAAGCAATTCTAAATCAAAAAAACAAGCTGGAGGCATCATCATGATACCTGACTTCAAATTATACTACAAAGCTATTGAAATAACCACTGCATGGCTCTGTCATAAAAACAGATACATAGACCAATGGTAAAGAAGAGAAGATGCAGAGAAAAACCCAACATAGTTACAGTCATCTGATCCTTGACAAAGGTGCCAAAAACATATTGGGAGAAAATACAGGCTTTTAAACAAATGGTGTTGGGAAAACTGGTTATCCATATGTAGATGAATAAGACTAGACCCTTGTCTCTCACCCTGCACAAACTTGAAATAGATCAAAAGCCCAGGAATTAGACCAGAAACTATGCAAATCCTAGAAGAAAATGTATGTTTAACACTCCAGCATATAGGTACAGGCAATGACTTTCTTAGTAGGGCCCATAAAGCTCAGAAAATAATGCCAAAAGTTAATAAGTAGGATGGCATCAAATTAAAAAGCTTCTGCACAGCAAAGGAAACAGTTAGGAATGTGAAGAAAGAACTTACAGAATGGGAGAAAATATTTGCTAACTATTCTTCTGACATAGGATTAATAACCAGACTACATAAGAAACTCAAAAAACTTAACACCAAAACCTCAAATAACCTAGTTTAAATGGGCAAATGAATTAAACAAACACTTCTCAAAAGAACAAATACAAATGTCCAACACATCTACGAGAAAATGTTCAACATCATTAGCAATTAGGGAAATGATTTAATCTCACTCTAGTCAGAATGGCAACCATCAAGGATATGAACAATAATAAATGCTAGAGAGAATATGGAGAAGGGACACTTTTTTCCTGTTGACGGCATTGTAAATGAGTACAACCACTATAGAAATCAGTATGGAAGTTCCTCAAAAGACTAGGCATGAAACCACAATATGACCCAGCTATACTACTCTTCAATGTTTTTCCTAAAGAATTAAAGTCATAATTACTAGAGTAGTGCATGCATACCCATGTTTATAGTAGCACAATTCACAATTGCCAAACTACGGAACCAAACTAGATGTTCATCAATGGATGAATAAATAAAGAAAATGTGGTACATATACACAATGGAGCTTTATTCAGCCATAAAGCTGAATTATGTCATTTGCTGGAAAATGGATGAAACTTGAGAACATATGTTACACAAAATAAGCTAAACTCAGAAGGTCAAAGGTCATATGTTTTCTCTCATATGTGGAAACAAGAGAGGAAAAAGGAAATAAATGAAAGGTGAGAATCAAAAGCAGATCAGTAGAGTATAGGAAAGGGACCAGGGATAGGGAGGAGTGAAGGGACAAGGGAAAATACTGGGGAATGATATTGACCAAACCATAGTGTTATATTGTGTATGTGTGAATATGTAACAACAAATACTGCCATTTTTTACAACTATAATGTACCAAGTAAAGATGGAAAAAGTAAAAGAAAGCAAACAAAGAGGAACAACTGAAAAAATTGCTTTTATCTATGTGTGTATGTATGTACATATACAGCCTAGCCAAACATCTGTTGTGAGCATAAACATTAATTAATAACAGTGATGAGGGGGCTGAGGCTATGGCTCAGCGGTAGAGCGCTTGTCTCGAGTGTGTGAGGCCCTGGGTTTGATCCTCAGCACCACATAAATAAAATAAAGGTATTGTATCCACCTACAACTAATAGAATATTTTAAAACAAAATAACAGTGATGAGCAAATCATGGCTGACCACAGGACAAATAAAGCCTGACACTTTTTAAAAAATTTTTTATTGTTCTCTTCATTTCTTTTTTTTTTTCCCCCTCAAAGATATTGCCCACGCTGGCCTGAACTCCCAGGCTCAAATGATCTTCCTGCCTCAGCTTTCTGAGTAGTTGCAACTATTGGAACACACTATTGTGTCCAACAATAACACCTGCTTTTGTAAACAAAGTTTTATCAGAACACAGACATGCTTACATTGGTTATACACAATCTAGGCTGTTTTTGTGCTACACTGGCACTTGAATAGCAACAAAGACCTGCCTGTCTAAAATATTTACTATTAGTTTCTTTACAGGAAAAGTTTGTTGATCCCTGGTTATAGATTAAAGTCAGCAGAATACATGCATAAGCATTTCTTTTCTTATGGTTAGAATTGGCAGTATGAAAAGAGATCAATAATCTGTTAATTTCCCTATAGAAAGAGTGTATTCAGCATTAGAAATCTTGGCACTGTGCCATGTCAAATGTGCGTGTATGTGGCGGGGGGAACTGGCAGTTCATTTTGATGAGGTTTAAGATATTTCTTTTCCAGGGCATTTTGAGGTGTATCTAAACTTTGACTATAGATAATACAGGGAAGAACATTTTAATCTGCAAATAGATTATGTTCATTATTAGTTTGTAATAATTTCACAACTATCAT
>CM046669.1:57853518-57876056 GCA_025594165.1 Tamias sibiricus
GAATAATACCACAGACTAGATAAATTATACACAGCAAAAGTTTATTTGGCTTATGGTTCTGGAGGCAGAGCCCTCATAACCTAATCACCCTTTAAAGGTCCCACTTTTTAATACTGTTACAATGGCAATTGAATTTCACGATGAGTTTTGGAAGGGATATTCAAACTGTAGCAGCTTTTAAGATAAAATGTAAAATCTTTGGCATGGCCTTTAGAGACCTGCAGGATACAATTCCTATTTATTTCAGCAGCCTCCTTTCTGTCTCCCTTTCCCAGGGCCTTGCATTTGTCCTTCATTCACAGAAGACCCTTTCCCCATTCTGGGCCCTATTTATTCTTCAGCTCTAAGATTAAAGTTTCCTTAGAGAAACATTCCCTGACCCATAAGTCTGTGAACTCCAACATATTTTGATTGTCTCCTTAGTGTTTACTTAAAAATTCAACTAATTTGCAGTAAACTTCTCCAAGTCTGTTGTTTCTCCTGCTAGAGTACTTGTGAGAGCTCTGATGTTCTTATTTTCTGCTTGAGTTGGAGCACCTAGCTGGGTGCCTACTATTAGCAAGCACTTAACACTTATTTATTGAATAAGTGAAATGAAAATGTAAAAGCATGAAGTTATTTTGCTGATAATATATGTTGGTGTCACTCAAAATACAGTCCTCAAACTGATGCAAGTCTGCAAACTGTGCATTATTATTATTATTTTTGTGTGTGTGGTACCATGGATTGAACTCAGGGGCACTTAACCACTGGGTCACATCCCAAGCCCTTTTTTTGTATTTTATTTAAAGACAGGGTCTCACTAAGTTGCTAAGTGCTTCACCGTTGATGAGGCTGGCTTTGAACTCGTGATCCTCCTGCCTCAGCCTCCCAAAGTGCTGGGATTACAGGCGTGTGCCACCATGCCCGGCCTGTGCATTATTAATTTGCAACAAGATAAGTGCAGAGATTGAGAGCATTTGGAAATTTTAATAGTAATTGTTAAAAGTGTTGGTATTCAGTAGTTTAGAAATCCTTAAAAATTAAAATAAGCCGGGCGAAATGGCACGCCTATAATCCCAGTGGCTTGGGAGGCTGAGACAGGAGGATTGTGAGTTCAAAGCTAACCTCAGCAAAAGTGAGGCACTAAGCAACTCAGTGAGACCCTGTCTCTAAAAAAATAATAAAAAGGCTGGGGATGTGGCTTGGTGGTCGAGTGCCCTTGAGTTAAATCCCTGGTACAAAAAAAAAAAAAAAAAAAAAAAATTAAATTAATTCTTCATCACAGTTTGAAAAGCACTGCTATAGGTTACATAATGCAAGCTGACATAGCCTAAAGTATACACATTTTTTTTTCCTTCTTCCACATCTCCTTCTTCTTTTTGGTGTGTGGGGGTGCAGTTTGGCTCCAGCAAACATTAGCTAACTATCTGATATTATTGCTATTTACAATGCATGGGAGAGTCATTTTGCACAAAATGAGAGGATTTTTTAAAAACTGAAAATGGGGGTGTAGCTTAGGGATAGAGTACATGCTTAGCATACACAAGACCCTGGGGTCCAGAGCCAGCACCTAAATAAATAAATAAAATAAGAAAGCAGTGCAAAGCTAACAAGCATTGGTAGCAAGATGCATGGTATAGTACATAAATTATATCTCAATAAAACTATTAAATTATTGAGAAGGTCAAATAAATAAATAAAAGATGGTTTTGATTAAAATAAGACTTGGGATACCAAAACACACAGAACAGAGATGGATATCAAGCCTACACTGAGGTCATGTGCACCTGAGGCAAGCTCTGGCCTGGCTCTGACAGAAAATATCAAGGAAAATATTTGCACAGCAGAGCTGGTATATTCATGTATTGTTCTTTTATGGGAAAACTTGCAAACAAACTGAGCAGTCAGAGAGGGAGGGATGAGCTCCCCACCTCATTTTTTTTTTTTTTTTTTTACTATATATATATTCTAACTCCGAGTAAATGCCTGAAATTCTATCATTAGAACTGCACCTTCTTAGTTGAAGTCTTTTATATTATCTTTCTGTCACTGTAACCAAATACCTGAGAATAATTACGTGAAGATGGAAAGGTTTATTCTGGTTCAGTTTCAAGGTTTCAGTCCATGTTTAGCTGGCACCATAGTTTCTGGGCGTGTGCTGAGCAGTACATCAGGGTAGATGGGTGTGGCGGAGCAAGCTGCTCACCTCATGGTGGCCAGGAAACAGAGAGAGAGATTAAGGGGCTGGAGACAAGAAATGCCCTTCGAGGCACAGTGACATTTCTCCATGTAGGCCACATCTCCTGCAGTTTCCACCACCTCCTGATAGTGCCATCAAATTATGAATCCATCAATGGTTTAACCCACTGATGAGGTCAGAGCCCTCATGATCCAATCACCTTTCCCAAAGCTCTACCTCTGAACACTGCTGCATTAGGGACCAAACCTTCAACACATGAGCCTTTGGGGAACATTCCAGATCCAAACTATAACAGGTTTCATATAAAATTCAAGTACAACTTAAACGGGCTACATTTTAAAGCCCCTCTCAGTCGTTTACACTTCAGTGTAAAGAAAACACCTGAAGCAAGCTTGGAAGGTAGAACCTTTTGCCTTATCTGACTCTGATCTGGAACATTCTTCTTAACCCCACTCCCATCTCCACAAGCCCTGTTCATCATACAGAGGTTAGCTTAGTTCCTACCTTAAACTTAAAGATTCTCCTAGGGATGGGATATAGCTCAGTGGTAAAGCACTTGCCTAGCGTGTGTGAGGCCCTGGGTTTGAACCTCAGCACCATAAAATATAAAAAGTAAAAATAGGGCTGGGGATATAGCTTAGTTGGTAGAGTGCTTGTGCTTGCCTTGCTTGCGCAAGGCCCTGGGTTCAATTCCCAGCACCCCCCCACCCCATACACACACACACAAACACAAAAGTAAAAATAAATGATTCCTCTGATTGTTCCAGCCTTGTTCCTTCCCTGAGAGGAAGCATAGTCTGTACCATGTAATTTAGCATTTATATTCTGCCATCCACTGTTCAGTACTGTTTCATCTGTGTTCTTCTTAATCACGTCTGTAAGTTCAGGGGACACTTTTTGGTAACTCCTTCTCATCTAGCACAGGGCTGCAGGACAGTCCACAATAAACACTCTGTGTTAGGCAGCTTTTCAACAATCTGACCAAAATACCCCACAAGGACAACTTAGAAGGGTAAAGTTTATTTTGGCTCCATGTTTCAGAGGTTTAGTCCAAAGTCAGTGAGTTCCATCACTGAGGTGAGGCAGAGCATCATCATCACCATGGCGGAGGGCTGGGTAGAGGAGCACTTCTCCACTCATGGTGACCGGGGAAGCAGAGAGCAAGGGGAAAGGCCCACAGAGAAGATGAACCCTTCTAGGGAATACCCCCATGACACCCACCTCCTCCAGTCACACCCATTTGCCTACACTTACCACCCAGTTAGTCCATTCAAACTAGGATGGACTGATTAGGTTACAGCTGCCGTGATCTAATCATTTCACCTTTGAAAATTCCTGCATTAACACGGGAGCTTCAGGGGGACAACTAGTATCTAAACCATTATACCCATTTTCTAACTGGAACATCTATGTCAGGAGGATATATGGAAGTAAAACTAGGAAGATTGGCTGCACTAGGTTATCTACCATCCTAAAGAGAACATTGTCAATAAAATGGGAAAGGAGTGGGGGGCAAGAAGGAATGGCCAAGAAGATGAAAATAATGCAGGCAGAAAGTGTATGGAAAGTTCTTTTAAAAAAGAGCTTATCGGGGGCTGGGGTTGTGGCTCAGCGGTAGAGCACTCACCTAGCACATGCGCGCCCGGTTCGAGCCTCAGCACCACATACAAATAAATGCATCGTGTACAACTAAAGCAAATAAATAAAATATAAAAAAAAAGAGCTTATCATGAAGGAACTGAACAGGCACTTCACAGAAGAAGAAATACAATTAGTCAACAATATATGAAAAAATGTTCAACATCTCTAGCAGTTAGAGAAATGCTAATGAAAACTACACTGAAATTTCATCTCACTCCAGTCAGAATGGCAATTATCAATATAAGGAACAATAAATGTTGGCGAGGATGTTGGGGGAAAAGGCACACTCATACATTGCTGGTAGGACTGCAAATTGGTGCAACCACTCTGGAAAGCAGTATAGAGATTCCTCAGAAAACTTGGAATGGAACCACCATTTGATCCAGTTATCCCACTTCTTGGTCTATACCCAAAGGACTTAAAATCAGCATACTACAGTGATGCAGCCTCATCAATGTTTATAGCAGCTCAATTCACGATAGCTAAACTGTGAAACCAATCTCAGTGCCCTTCAACAGACGAATGAATAAATAAAATGTAGTATATATACACAATGGAATATTACTCAGCCTTAAAGAGAAATGAAATTATGGCATTTTCTGGTAAATGGATGGAACTGGAGACTATCATGCTAAGTGAAATAAGCCAATCCCCCAAAACCAAAGGCCAGAATGTTCCATCTGATATACAATGCAGATGCTAACTCACAATGGGGGTTGGGGATGGGAATAGAAGTACTTTGAATTAGACAAAGGGGAATGAGGAGAAGGGAGGGGGAATGGGAACAGGAAAGATACTAGAATGAATCAGAGATTACTTTCCTATGTGTATATAAGAATACACCACCAATATAATTCTACATCATGTCCAACCAGAAGAATGGGAAGTTATATTCCATATATGTATAATATGTCAAAATACATTCTATTGTCATATATAAGAACAAATTTTTAAAAAGAAGAAATAAAAAAGAACCTATCATTTTTTTAAAAAGTGCAAGTGGGGCTGGGGTTGTGGCTCAGCAGTGGAGCGCTCGCCTAGCACATGCGCGGCCCAGGTTCGGTCCTCAGCACCATGTAAACATAAATGCATTGCATTGTGTACAACCAAAGCAAATAAATAAATATTTAACAAAAAAAAGTGCAAGTGGGGGGTCATCAAGGAGGGTGGGAAGATGTACTCAAGATAAAAGAAGGACTGGGTGAGCTCAGTGGTGGAGTACTTGTTCAATCTCCAGCACCTTCCCCATTAAAAGAAAGAGGGGTGGGAAGAAATCTGAGGTTGTGTATCTGCACAAAGGAATAAGACTACAGCAAAGGAGCCACTATAGATGAAGGGGAGGCAAGAGTGTCAATTAGAGTTCCTAAAAGGCACAGGATCAAGGAACCCCACAGAAGGGTTAACCTTGGTTAGAAGGAGGGACCCCTCTGTCTTAGTCCACTTTGTTGTGCTGTAACAGAATATCCCAGACTGGGTGATTTATAAAGAAAATAAATTTATTTCTTACAGTTCTGGAGGCTGGGAAATCCATTATCAAGGTGCAGGCATCTGGTGAGGGCCTTCTTGCTGCATCATACTTTGGCAGAGGTCAAGAGGGAGAGTGCAGGAGGAAGAAGGGGTAGGGGGGGAAGAGGGGAGGAGGAAAGGGTGTTGAACTCATCCCCTGCCCTTTTTCTTTTTAAATCAGGAGACTCTCCCACAACAAGGGCATTAATCCACCCATGAGTTCTCATGACCTAAACACTTCTTAAAAGTTCCACCTCTCGGGCTGGGATTGTGGCTTAGCGGTAGAGCGCTCGCCTAGCACGTGCGGGGCCCGCGTTGGAGTCTCAGCACCACATAAAAATAAACGCATTGTGTACAACTAAAGCAAATAAATAAATATTAAAAAAAAGTTCCACCTCTTAACACTGTTGCATTACTTAACTGTAAACATAATCATTTTCTAACATAAATACTTCAGGGGATGCATTCAAACCATAGCATCTCCTCTCCTGACACCAAAAGGAAGGAAGAGTAGGTAAGAATGATTCAGAAATGCTGATAGGCAGGCTGGGGTTGTGGCTCAGAGGTAGAGCACTCACCTAGCGTGTGTGAGGCACTGGGTTCAATCCTCAGCACCACAGAAAGAAATAAAATAAAGATATTGTTCCACCTATAACTAAAGAAATAAATATTTTAAAAAGAAAGAAAGAAAGAAATGCTGACAGGCAGAAAAGCAATGGATAAAGGAGGGAACTGGTAAACTGATCTCAGGAAATGAGAATCCAAGTTGTTTTCCAAGGGCAGGTGCCCCACCTTTTCCCACCTCCATCCCTTTGAGCTCCAGGCTCCAGGCTTTGTTTTTAGTAGAGAGGAAGTTTGGGGGTACTGTTGAGACATCAGAAGAGAGTTGCTTAAAAAGTTTCCTCAGCATCTCTGAGGATGCTGTTTCTTTCTACCAGCTGCCACGGATGAGTAGTTGCCATGGCAGCCACTAGAGAGAAGTAGTTATGGATCCAGCAGGTACCACATGCTAGCTCTGTCTTAAGCCTTAAGGATACAGTACTAAACAAGGGAAACTGAGACCCTTCCTTGTGAGTTTGTAGAGCAGCGAGAAGACAGACAGGAGTTAGGGAACATTGCGGGGAATGGTAAGATGGGGGTAAACAGAAAGGTCTGCAGAGAAACTGCCTGAACATAATAGAGAACCAAAGACTGGAAAGATTATTCCAGACACATTAAGTGGTAGGATCAAAGACCCCAGAGCAAAAGAGGGCCTGGCTATTTTGGAAACTGAAAGTGGAGCAGTGTGACTGGAGCAAAGGAAAAATGGCAAAGACAAGAAAAGCCCTGTGGTTGCAGGGGTAAGCAGGAGCCCGACCAAAAGGAGCCAAACTTGTCCTATTAGGCCCCACCCAACATGCGCAGGTGTCTGGGTTTTTTCCTGCAGGGAGGAGGGAGTTTGCAAACTAGGAGGTCAGTTTAGAGGGAGCAGTGACAGTGGAGATGAAAAGAAGTAAATGGATTTAAGAGATTTATAGGAGGGCCGGGCAAGGTGGCGCACGCCTGTAATCCCAGCACTTGGGAAGCTGAGGCAGGAGGATCATGAGTTCAAAGCCAGCCTCAGCAATGGCAAGGCACTTAGCAACTCAGTGAGATCCTGTCTCTAAATAAAATACAAAAAAAGGGCTGGGGATGTGGCCCAGTGGTCAAATGCCCCTGAGTTCAATCCCTGGTACCACGCAAAAGAATATAGAGAGAGAGATTTATAGGAGGGATAATTGGTAGGGCTTGGTAATGAAGGAGGACTCAAATTTCCAGCTTGGGCCACGGGGTAGAGAATGAAGTGAGTCATTGAAACAGGAAACAGGAGCAAGGACTAGTTTATGGGGGAAGATGATGAGCTTATTTTTGAACATGAGGACTATGTGGGGCCTGTGGGGAATGTAAATGGAGAAGAGCAGTAGACAGTTGGATTTATGTGTCTGGAGCCCAGAAGAGAGATCAGGACTGGAGGTTCTGAATTATTGATATTTGGCATTGGACGATAATGGAAGTCCTGGAGTCATTGGGATAAACCAGGGGAAAGGACAAGAGTAAGATGAGAATCAGGCAGAAGCTAGACTGGGAGAGAATATAACCTCTTAGGGATGGGCAGGGACAGAAGAATGCACAGACAAGGTGGAAGGAATCCACACAGGAGTCTGAGGAGGAGGGGCTGGAAAAGCAGGAGGGAAAGACAGGAGTGATGTCCTGAACTCAAGGGAACGAAAGCATCTCAAAGGAGAGAACCTGAACATCAGAAGCTGCTGAGAAGTCAAGAAGAAAGGGCTCCAGATTGTAGTTGGGTGAGTGGGTTTGAGTGAATTTGAAGGAAAAACTAGAGATAGATGACTTTACTCTTTAGTTAAAATTAAAATCAAGGAGGAAGAATGACCGATGGAAGGGGAAGGGGATTAAGAAAAGTTTGTAATTTTGTCATCATTTTGAAAAATTGGAGCAAATTGAATTTGTTTAAATGGTGTGGGTAGGGGCCCATGGAAGAAAGGTTGAGGACACAGGTGTGTAACTGACAAGAACACTGATCCTCAGAAGGCATGATGGGATAGAACTCCGTATGCCAAGGAGGGCACTAGCTTTGGACAGAAATAATAATGGTAATATATTTAAAAATATTTTTTAGTTGTCAATGAATTTATTTATTTATATAAATAAATAAATCGAACCCAGTGCCTCACACATGCTAGGTGAGCACTCTACCACTAAGCCACCACCCCAGCCCCTAATAATGGTAATATTAACAGAGAAAGTTTCTTTTTAGAAAGTTTCTCGTGTAGGCATTGTGCTGCGCTTTTTTTTTTTTTTTTTTTTTTTTTTTTTTTTTTTTTGGTACCAGGGATTGAACTCAGGGGCACTCGACCACTGGGCCACATCCCCAGCCCTTTTTTTGTGTGTTTTTTAATTAGAGACAGGGTCTCACTGAGATGCTTAGTGCCTCGCCATTGCTGAGGCTGGCTTTGAACTTGTGATCCTCCTGCCTCAGCCTCCTTTAAAGTGCTGGGATTACAGGCGTGCGCCACTGCGCCCGGCTGTGTGCTGCGCTTTTAAAAATTCTCTCTTTCTCTCCTCTCTGTTTCGGTACTGGGGATGAAACCAAGGGCCTCATACATTCTAGGTAACTGCTTTACCATTAGTTACACTGTAGTATCTCATTTAACACCCACAACCACCTCGTAAAATAGGTACTATTATTGTCTCCATTTTTAAATGGGGGCCAATTTTTAACTGAGGCTCACTCCATGTCCACAACTGCTCAATGTTGCAGAGCTGGTAAGTGGTAGAGCTGGGATTTGGTTCCATAGTAATGGGAATGGGAGAAGAGTAAGGTTAGATGCAGGTAACTTCGCAGTTTAGTGGCAGGAAACTGTGGACATTATATCCGAGGGTTTCTGTCTTTATGTGAAGTAGGTCGGGGGTGGCAGTGAAGGGACCTCTAGTGAGTGGGACAATGGATGAGCACCTGGGAAGTCCATGTCTTGGGCAGCCAGGGAGCAGAAGCAGGAGGAGGCAGAGGTGCAGGGCTAGGACTGGTTCTCACTCATCTCTCCCTGTTTCTACCTTTCACACCTGAGTGAGGTATACCAGTTGCCTGGCCAACTAAGTGCCAGGAGGGAGGAGGAATCTCTGGTTACCTGCCAGGGGTAATACATGTCAGAACAATAGTCCTGCTGGGCCCTGGAAAATTGTAGTGTAACACCCGTGTCATTATCATCCTTATAATTTTTCACAGGTTTTTGTAGCAACTTTGTAATTTGTATTAAATTTCATTTCTGACATAACAAGTCTCCGTGGCAAAACACTTCTTAGTTCTTAAATGTGTCACTCATCCTATCATTCATTTCTTCATTCCACAAATATTTATTGAGAGTCAGGCAGTGACACCCAAAACGTCCATTGCCCTTCCTATCCAAAACAAGAAGAACAATACCTATCTTAAACAGGCTAGCTATAAGTTCCACAAGGTCACAGACTTTGGTCATTTTGTTCATTGCTGTATTCCTAGTGCCTGGCAGGATGCTCAATAAATGATTGTCAAATAAAGAGGTGCATTTGCTGTGAAGTGCAAGGAGGTTATTTTTGCAGTGGTAGGAATTGAACCCATGACCTTGTGCATGATAGGAAAGTGTTCTGCCACTGAGCTACATCCCCAGACCCTGAAGCTGAAGGAATTTAAGTTTCAGGGATCTTCACTTGCCCTGACCCCTTGGGAAGGATAACCACGTGTCCTCTTGGTTAAATGTGATTATAAAAATTTCCAGCTCAGTGCAGTGCTCCACCTCCATGTCAAGCAGTGCAGGAGGATCCAGGCCAGCGTAGGCAACTAAGAGAGATGTCTCAACATAAAAATATTAGCTGTACTCAAGAGGCTGAGGCAAAGGAGGATCACAAGTTTGAGGCACTTAGCAACTCAGTGAGACCCTGTCTCTAAATAAAAATACAAAAAAGGGCTGGGGATGTGGCCCTAAGAGAGACCCTGAGTTCAATGTACCACAAAAAAAAAAAAAAAAAAAAAAAAAAAGGGCTGGGGATGTAACTCAGTGGTAGAGAACCTGCTTAGCATGTACTAAATAATAGTAACATCAACAACAATAAAATAATAAAGAAAAAGTAAGATTTCTGGGGGGAACACTGGGAATTCAACCCAGGGGGCTTTACCACTGAGCTACATCCCTGGTCCTTCTTATTTATTTTACCTTGAGATAGAGTCTCACTAAGTTGCTGAGGATCTCATTAAATTGCTGAGACTAGCCTCAAACTTGGGCTCCTCCTGCCTTAGCCTCCCAAATCTCTGAGATTACAGGCATGCACCACCTCACTTGGCAAAAGTAAGATATTTTAACTAGCTTAGACCTCTGCCTCTACCCTATATTCACTTCCCTTGCTTTCCTTTATGTCAAGTGACATGGGAGTGGCCATGGCACTTGGGGACCAGCTAAGAGGAAGTTGCATTGGGAATATAATTAGCATGGGATGTGGGGACACATGGATATGGTATGTTGTCACTAAGTGTTTAGTTAAGTTGTCGCTGGCTGTCCCACTGTGGAAATGACTTCCAGGAAGTTCTTATCCCCATTGTGAAGACTTACCTGACAAGTCACAAAGGTGCAGTTCAGATATGATGTCACAAATAAGCATGTCCTAGCCTCCTGGCACTGGAATTTTGTTGGTGTTAGAGAAACAAGTGCTTTTTTAACAGAGGATTTCCAAGATTATGAGCTTCAGGCCCCTCAGAATGTGAATCTGCCTTTGGTTGGATGAATGTATGAATTCAAGGTTGAAAATAATCAGCTCATATGTCTACTGTTCTCTTGTACCTGCAGCACAGAGTCTAGTTCAAAGCTCATTCCTAGTTCCAGAAAATACATAGGCCGTAAATAGCACATCTTCCTAAATGATGCTTTTGTGAGAACAGCTAGACTAACCTCTACAAAGGGCAGCCATCTTCCAGTCAGGTCTCTAGCTGAGGATGTAGTTTAGTAGTGGAGTGCTTGCCTAACTATGCGCAAGGCCCAGTAAAACACACACACACACACACACACACACACACACACACACACACATAACCCAGTTAGGTCTTCAGAGCTGATATATCTATCAATATTGCATTCCATTTATAGAATATCAAAGTAAACTAAGCATGGTGGCATGTACCTATAGTTCCAGCTAGTTGGAAGGCTGAGGAGGAAGAATGGCTTGAGCCCAGGAATTAGGGACCCCATCTCTAATACTAGTACTAATAATTTTTAAAATCTAAATAAAGCCCAGGTGCAGTAGTGCAGGTCTATAATCCCAGTGGCTTTGGAGGCTGAGGCAGGAGGATTGCGAGTTCAAAGCCAGCCTCAGCAACTTAATGAGGCACTTAGCAATTCAGACCCTATCTCTAAATAAAATATTAAAAAAAGGGCTGGGGATGTTGCTCAGTGTTTAAGCACTCCTGGGTTCAATCTCTGGTTTAAAAAAAATCTAAATAAATATACTGTCTGTGCCAAATTCTTTGTACCAAATGCTATATGGGCACAATCCTTACACTTTAGATAATGAGTGCACATATTGGGAAAGTTCTGGTGGCATTCTTTCATTCAGTAAACACAATGAATCCTTGCTATGAGTGAGGCATTGGGGATAAAATATTACATGAGACACGGTCCCTTTCTTCAAAGAGCTTTTGGCCTAGTGGGGGAGTGGGGTATGAAAGCAGGCGATGACAATCCCTGACCCTCACTGAGGTGGGGCTGGTGATGAGCAAGCGTTTTCGAGGCACTTGGGTGGAGCGCCTGTCTTGGTGAGGCAAGTCAGGGAGTGCTTCTTGGAAAACCTGAGTCAAACTCTTGGCTGAGACAGGCTGCAGCACTGGGTGGGAGGCTGAACTAGATCAAAAGGTTTCCAAATCTGGCTGATCACCAGAATCACCTGGGGGATCTTTGAGAGTCTCAGGCCCACTCCCGACCTACTGACTCAGAATTTCAGTGGGGTGAAGTTTGGGAATCCGTCTTTTTTAAAAAGAGCACCCCTGGCAGGGTTTTTTTTTTTTTTTTTTATGTTTATTTATTTGCTTTAGTTGTACACAATGCGTTCATCTGTACGTGGTGCTGAGGATCGAACCCAGGCCGTGCACTTGCTAGGCGAGCGCTCTGCCGCTGAGCCACAACCCCAGCCCCCGCTGGCAGGGTTTTTGATCCATCCCGAGAAGTGGATGACCCTGTGATTCTGTGGGGCCTAAAGGGCTGGGGGTAGGAAGGTGTGGAGAAGACCCAGCCAAGTGAAGGAGACCTTCCAGGCAAAGAGAGCAAGAGCCTTCAAGATGGGCTGTTTGAAAGAACTCAGGCCTAACTCAAGCTCTGAAAGCCACTGAGGGTTTAGAACCTGCTGTGTGACGCTACACTGTGGAAAGCTGTGTCATGCTACATTGTGGAAAGCGAAAGAGAGGAAAAGGCTGCCTGATGACACCACTGAAGGTGTGAACTGGTCTAACACATCTCCTTGTGTCATTTACCTTTTTGTTTTTCTTTTCTTTCCTTTTTTTTTTGGAGACACTATGTTATCTGGACTGGCCTGAAACTCCTGGGTTCAAGCAGTTCTCCTGTTTTAATCTCCTCAGTAGCCAGCATGCCAGAAACTTGCCACCATGCCCAGCTACTTTTTTTTTTTTTTTTTAAATAATAACTTTATTTAGTGGGCTGGGGTTGTGGCTCAGTGGTAGAATGCTTGTCTCACATGTGTGAGGCACTGGGTTTGATTCTCAGCACCACATAAATAAATGAATAAAATAAAGGTCAAAGGTCAATCAGGCAACAAAGCCAGCCTCAAAATGGCGAACTTAGCAACTTTTCCAAAAAAATACACAAAAGGGCTGGGGATGTGACCCAGTGGTTGAGTGCCCCTGAGTTCAATCCCCGGTACCACAAAAAAATAAATTAAAAATTAAAGTCAATAACTAAAAAAATATTTTTAAAAATAATACTTTATTTAGATAAAAATATAAAATTCACCCTTTGTGTGTAGGGATGGGTACTGGGGATTTTTTGTTTTAAGACAGGGGCTTGCTTAATTTGCCAATGGTCTTACTAAATTGCTGAGGCTGGCCTGGAACTTGGGACCATTCTGCCTCAGCCTTTGGATCTCTGGGATTATAGGCATGGGCCACTATGCCAAGCTAAAAATCTACCCTTTTAAACTCTACTTTTCAGTAGTTTTTATTATATTCACAGAATGTGTTTAGTAATTTCAACATTTTAGAGCATTTTCACTAGTCCTAAAAGAAACCTTCACCCTCAGGAGTCATTTCCCATTGTTTCAGACCCATTCTCATCCTCAGCAACCACCAATTTACTTTCTTTGTGTGCAGGAGGTTAAACCCAGGGCCTCTCACATGCGTGCTCCATAACTGAGCTATGCCTCTTAGCACCACTCATCTACTTTCTTTTCTTTTGCAGTACTAGGGTTTGAATCCAGGGATATTCTACCACTGAGCTATACACCTAGCTCTTGTAATTTTCTATTTTGAGTCAGGGTCTCACTAAGGCTAGCCTAGGCTAGCCTAAAACTTGCAAACTTCCTGCCTCAGTTTCTTGAGTCAGTGTGGAATACAGGTATGTACCACAATACCCAGCTATCAACAGTGCATTTTAAAATTTCCTCAGTCTGACAGTGCTGCTCTTTTTGAGGCAGAAAGGTGATATCCCTCAAGAATTTTCATTCTCAGGCTGGGGATATAGCTCAGTACTAGAGTACTTGCCAGCAAGTACACAGGCCCTGGACTTGATCCCCAACGCTGCAAAAAGACAAAGAAAAAATTTCATTCTCTCTACTATCCAGCACATCCTAACCAGTTCTTCTTTTAATTTATCATTTTTTTATTTTCCTGATTACAAAGTTAAATGTGTACATCATAGAAATCTTAGAAAATATAAAAATTATTTGGGAGCAGTGACACACACCTGAAATCCCAGTGACTTGGGAAGCTGTCACAAGTTGGAGGACCTGCCTCTGCAATTTAAAACACAAAAAAACTCTGTCTCAAAATAAAAAATAAAATGACTGGGGTGTGTAGCTCAGTGTTAGAGCACCCCTGGGTTTAATTCCCAGTAGGCAAAAAAAAAAAAAAAAAAAAAAAAAAAATCCAAAGAATGAAATAAAAATAATTTATAATCCCATGAGTCAGAGAAAATCATTATTAACAACTTGATCTAAAACTGTAAACTCTGTATTAATAATAGAAAGCATGGAAGTTATTCTGTGTCTGGCATGTTAAAAAACATTTCATGCCAGGTATGGTGGCCCACACCTGTAATCCCTGTGGCTTGGGAGTCTGAGGCAGGAGGATCTTGAGTCTCAGCAACAGCGAGGCACTAAGCAACTCGGTGAGACCCTGTCTCTAAATAAAATACAGAATAGGGTTGGGGATGTGGCTCAGTGGTCAAGTGCCCCTGAGTTCAATCCCTAGTACACCCCCCAAAAAAATTCATATTTATCAATGCAATTTAATCTTTGCAATAACTCAATGAGTTAGGTATTTATTTATTTCCTTATTGATTCAACAAATATACTTTCAACTCTTATTATGTGTAGGGTCCTATTCTAGGTGCTTAGGATGCATCAGTAAAAGAAATGAACAGAAATATCTATCCTCTTTGACTTTACATTCCAGCAGGGAAATAGATATTAAGCAATAAATATGATAAATAGGTTAATAAATTCTATATTAGAAGATGTTAAAAACTATGAATAGGGATGAGACGCAGAGGTGGCAGGGTCATTTAAGTAAGCAGAAAATAAAATGGTCAGGACCATGTATCTGTTTTTCAGGGTAATAGTAGACATTCTGATTCTGCCTAGGTCTCCTTCAGGACTGAAGATTATTCCCCCAGCTGCTGGGAGTATGGACTGCCCTCAGCTTTCAGTCCTTTTTTGAGAATTGCCCTTTTTGAAGAAAGTCATCTCACTCAAGATCACTTCAACTCCCGAGAGAACCCACAGCCAATGATTATGAGTAACTGTCCCAACTTGAGACCATTCTGAATGGTCACTCCAGCTTCAGAGCCTCCCATTAAGGCCTCTCTGACGCTGTATTATGATCCAACCAACTTCTTTTTCACAATACTGCTTCTCTTACTTCCCTTCCACTGGCACTGATAGCAAGAGCACTTCCTAACAAGCTTATTCTGTGCTAATATCTATCTCAGTGTCTGCTTCCCACCCCAAGACTGTTGGTACCAACAGCGCTCCAAGAAAGCAGGTGCTAAAATGGGATTTGGAATTGGATCACTTACCATCCAGCTGGCAGTGAGGACCCCATCAGTGGAAGTATGTGGAGTACGGAGTGTTCCAGCACAAGGTAGCCGTGAAATTGTTAAAACCTTCATCACTGATGATCTGGAATAGTATTCTTATGCAAGGGTATGTATCAAAGGATGTGACAAATCACATGTTTTGGAATTATGGGGGAAATAACCACAAACAGTGCAACTGAATGGCTTTTGCTAGAGATAATTAACACTTGGAAAAAATATAAAATATTGAAAAAGAATAATCAGCAGTTAAAACTTAGGGTGCAAAAGCCAGGCATTGTGGCACATGCCCATAATCCTAGCTACTCGGGAAGTTGAGGCAGGAGGATTTCAAATTCCAGGCCAGCCTTGGCAACTCAGCAAGACTCTGTCTCAAAATAAAAAAAGAAAAAGGCCTAGGGATGTAACTCAGTGGTAGGGCTCCCCTGGGTCAATCTCCAGTACCCAAACAAAAAAACAAAGGAACTCTTAGTGTGTAAGCCAAAGACATTATTGGAAGCATTTAAGGAGACTCTCTTTTCCTGTACTTGAGGGACAGGGAAAGTGAGGCACAGGTAGAGGATTAATCATAAGTGTAGCAGAACACTGAAGAAGTTTACACTTCAAACTAAACAGGTCTATGCCAAGGACAGGCCCTGGTTGGGAAAGAATAGGACCCTGACACATGGGATGTGGATATCGGAATGGACATACCCAAAGGTCTTGAATTCCCAGACTCAGGTCTGCAGAAATGGCCTGCTTCTCCCCAGGAAAGGCTAGCCCTCCCATCTTGCTTAAAGATGAAACAGAGAACTCTCCCCTGCAAGACTTCTGTCCTGCACCTTCTGTAGAATCTGCTGCCATCTGCCTTCCTAACCACTAGACCAATAACTAGGACAAAAATCACACACATACACACACACACACACATACACAAAATTGTCCAGAAATGTGTTGGGTCTGATAAGTGAGAAAAGGGTTCTATTCACAAAGGAGTTAGCTGGGGGGCTGGGGTTGTGGTTCAGCGGTAGAGCGCTCGCCTAGCACATGCGCGGCCCAGGTTCGATTCTCAGCACCATGTAAAAACGGATTGTGTACAACTAAAGCATTTAAATAAATATTTTTTAAAAAAAAAAAAAAGGAGTTAGGTGTAGGACCTGCTAACAGGTACCAGGAGCTTTTAAGAGAGTATGTATGAGACTACATACTGAAGATTCCAGATGAACATGGGTAAGTGTATAGGCAGAAGAGGGAGAGATTATCCCTTTGGAAGCAGTATCCCAGGATGTAATGCTCTGGTAAGCTCCCAGGATGGCAGAGGGAATATACTGCTAGGACGGTCCTTAGAAGCCTGAAGAAAATTATGGCTCACACCAAATAAGGCAGAAATGCCAGAGTATCCATGGCAGATGAAGGAAGAAGGAAATAAAAGACTCAGAGAAATGGGTATGTTATAATTGGCATACTACATGCAGCAGGAAAGCCTACCAGATGACTGTCTGGTACTCAGAGGGTATCCTAAAATAGTAAGAAGTGCATGATGAGAGTCAGACAAAACACCAGTATCACTTAGAGTCTACGGCCAGGGGTATGTGTGGGAGACACCATTACAGAAGAAAGCTCAGTAATGACAATGGGGACGATAGGAACCCAAGAACAATAAGGAACAAATATGATACCAACCCCTCAGAAGCCAGGTGGATGCCATTATCATAATGAGTAGCAAGTTTGAAGTAGCAGCTAGTGAACCCTGACCCTCAGGTAATTACATGTAATTAAGAGAACACAACCAAAATAATCGGGCAGAAAGGTTTGGTTCAGTCTGTACAAGAAAACAAAATGAAAAATGGATGATCAGGAAACTAAGGACAGAGCCCCAATAAAATGTCATGAACACTGCTCAGTTTCCAGATATAAACTAGTTTTCAGACTTAGAACTCAGAAAGAGAGGCCAGGTTCCCAGCAGGAAGTACCCTGTAACACCATGATGATATACAAAGGGGATATTTCCCAAGTTCTTCCCTAAAGGGAACTATGGCTATTCATTTGTGTAACCATACATGGGAAAAGAGAATATTCTCTCTTGACTGTTTGGGATGTGGTCCTAGTTGAGACCCTGAGACCGGAACATCATCATGAGACCCTATTAGAGTGGGTGCATATGGGAGCCAGTTAGTAATGGAAGGTGGCTCCTGTCTGGCCCATGGTGTGCCCACTAGATCTATGGACTCACCAGGTGGTCATCCCCCAGGTCTTGAGTATATGATTTAAATAGATATATCTTGGTTTCTTTGCCTGTGGAATAAGAGGTATTATAGTGGAAGGCCAAGTGGAAGCCTCTGACACTATCTTTCTAGCACCACTCCTCCCCCACCATGAGCCAGGATAGTAAATCAAAAACAATAATGCATCAAGAGATGACAGCAATTCATAAAAAGTAACTATAAAAGTAATTGGGAAAAACCTAGGGGTGCAGGGTTGAGGTCCACATCACATCTCCATTGAATCACCAGTCGAAAATTTGCAAAAGTCGGATCCTGGAGGATGGCAATAGATAGCCATTATTGACCAAAGTAGTAGCCCCTTCTGCAGCTGGTGTGCCAGATGTGATTTTTTTTTTTTTGGGGGGGGGGGGTACCAGGGAATGAACTCAGGGGCACTTGACCACCAGGCCATATCCCCAGCCCTTTTTTTGTTTTTATTTAGAGACAGGGTCTCACTGAGCTGCTAAGTGCCTCGCCATTGCTAAGGCTAGCTTTGAATTCACGATCCTCCTGTCTCAGCCTCCCAAGTGCTGGGATTACAGGTGTGCGCCACTGTGCCTGGCTCCAGATGTGATTATCTTTTCTAGAGCATATCAAGATAATCTCAAGTATGTCATGTATGGCTACTGAGCCAATGAGTGCGTTCTTTCCATCAGAACTGTTGGTTCGGGCTGGAGCTGGAGCTGGGTAGAGTGCTTGCCTGGCCTGTGTGAGGCCCTGGGTTCAAACCTCAGCACCACATAAAAAAATTAAAAAGTTACTTAAATATGTTTTAAGAAAGTGTTAAAAATAAAAAAAAAAACAAACAAACAAACGAGTTCAAACAGCCTCAGCAACGAGGTAAAAAAAACCCTGTCTCCCAGCTGATTCACTTGATAAATACAACATGTGCATTTACAGTCTTGCCCCAGGGCTGTGTTAATACTCCTGCTCTTGGCATAACATAGTCCTGAGAGATCCGAACTGGCTGGATATTGATGACATCATGATAATTGGACCAGCTGAGCAAGAAACCACTAGTGCATTGGAGGCTTGTGTGACACACACATTCCAGAGAGTGGGAAAAAAACCCTATGAAGACTCAGAGGTCGGTCATGTCTGTAACATTTTTATGGGTCCAGTGATCTGAGGTATGTTGTGACACCCACCAAAATAAAGGACACATTATTGAATTTTGTATTTCCCATCTCAAAGAAGGGATCCCACCACATGATATGGCTCTTTGAGATCTAGAGGCAGCATAGTCCAAATCTGGGAGTGCCACTTCAAATCATATACAAGGTGACATGAAACCCTGTCATTTTTAAATGAGGCCAAGGCCAAGGGCAGTGGTACTCCCAAGTGGTACTCTTCAAGCTACAGTGCATGGGCCAAATATTTTGGTAGACCCTATATTAATAGAAGGTAAGGGAAAAGACATCATATGGAATTTATGACAAATCCCAAAGGGAGAATCACAATGCAGATAGATCCACCGGGTTCTATAGCTGAGCCAGGTCAACCGTAGCAGAGAATAAATGCCTTTTTAGAAAGCTTTGAGCATACTAATAGGCCCTAAGAGAGATAACACCTGGCCACTGCACAAGTAACCAGACTGGCAAAACTGTTCATTGTGAGCTGAGTTCTATCAGAGTTGTGGAGTCCTAAGGTGAGGCAGGCCCAGAAGTAGTTCATCATAAAATGGAAAAGGTACACCCAGGATCACCCACAAGCAGGGGTGAAGGGCAGAAGTAATCTACATGAATTTGTAGCCCAGACACACATGCCATCCATCATTGTTGTTCCTTGATTCACATCTATGGATCCTTGTGGATCCCTGGATAACTGGATATGACCAATTAACAGAGGAGGGAAAAACCTGAATTTAGTTCATGAATGGGTTGGCTTGACAAGTGGGGTGCAAGCTGACATGGAGTGACCTGGAAAGACAATAGTGAGCAGAAATCCTATTAGTGGGCAAACCTTCAGGCAGTGAAACTGTCACTCAATTGTGTGAATAAAGAAGTGGCTTGGGCTTATGAGGATTCACAGGTAGTGGTGAATGGCATTGTCATTATCCTGAGAAAAGAAAGAGTTGGAGATTGGGACAAATAGATGTATGGTAGTGGTACTTGGATGGACATATATAGTACTAACCACAAAAGTACTACACAACCAAGAAGGCAAAAATGAAGCAGCCAGTTGAAGTTAGCTTGCATCTGTCATTGGCTGCTCTAGTGCTGGCATATGGGCACATGAATAACTATGGTGAAAGCGATGGAGGCTCTTCATGATGGGCATGGGCTCCTAGGCTCCTACTCAACAAGACTGATCTAGCTATTGCTGCTGCATGTCCAACCTACCATCAACAGAGACTGACAGTGAGCACTTTTTTGGTATCAGAAGACCAACCAGCTACCTTGCAAGGAGTAGCAACTACTTTTAACTTAGGGTAAAGAATTCTAGGGATGACTAGAATTCTTTGGTTTTCCTCCACATAGGGCCTCAACCAACACCATTATCTAAAGGCTTACCAAGTGTTCAATCCACCAGCACAGCATGCCACATAACATTGTATTAGTCCAACAGAAGCACTTTACAGCAAAGGAGGTGTAAGAGTGGCCCATGATCACAATATCACATATCATACTGCCTAGTCTGTGAGAATGATAGGATAGCCTGTTGAAGAATCAACTGGGGGGCATTGCAAGGATGGTTACAGATTTTTTCAATCTGGGAACAAAGAACTGAAGCAAGAATGATTATTTACTGTCACTTTCAATCATTCACTTGAGGGGATTTGTGTTTCCTGTCTCTTCAACTCTGGGTTCTGCAGAGTTATGAGAAATGGTTCCACCAGGGGTCATAGGAAAAGTCTCACCCAATTCTGGTGATGGCTGCTACTTGGGCATTTCAGGCTATTTTTGTGCTGGGCAGGATCAGCAGATAAGAAGAGGAGTCACCATCTTGACAGGAGCAATTGACTCTTATCAGCAAGAGAAGGTAGCACTACTGGGGACATAGAAGAACATGTTTGGCAGTCTGGTGATCTACTTGGGTGACTCTTGCTACTTCCTTGCCCAATTTTGAGAGTTAATGGACAAGTGCAGAAGCTATGGCCTGAGAAGGGCATGGTGACCAGGGAACAGACCCCCTTAGGTATAAAGTAGGTCACCCCACCAGGTCAGTCACCTAGACCATCAGAAGTGCTTTGTGTGTGTGAATGTGTGTGTGTATGTGTGTGTGTGTGTGTGTGTGTGTGTGTGTGTGTAAAATCCAGAATTGATTGTAGGGGTACAAAGAAAATGAATATTAACTGTAGCCCCAAGATAACCTACAATGTCAGGGACTGTAGTTCATCTTCTTAATTTTTTATTTTTTTAAATAAATTTCTCCTAGGAAAGAAGCTCACTGGCATTCGGGAGGAGACATTCCCTGAACCTATATGAAGAAGTAGATCTGTGACAGGTGAGTTACGATGGATGCTGCATTGTGCTACCTGTGAACCCCATCAGGATGATTAACAGGTCAGCAGACAGCCCTCAGCTGTCAACCCTCCTCAAGGATTGCCTCTGTTGAAGAGAACCACCTTATCTTTTCCTGCCTTCCCCTCATCTAAAGACCAGTTGCATCAGGGTAAATGCAACCCTAACTCAGAACATCTCTGATGGGTCTGCCAACTTCAGATCTCCTTGTGGGGTTGGCTGGCAACTTTGTTGAGACTGCTTCACAGCATTTTCTTCTCTTCCCTTCCCCAGAACTTGACCTCAAGAGCACATGTCAATGAACACCCTGTGTGCCAACCTCTATCTCAGAGACTGCCTCCTGGGAACTCAATCTATGACAGTGACATTTGAGCAAAGACTTGAAGGAAGCAAAATGGAGGATCAATCCAGGGAAAAGGGCAGCTAGTCCAAAACCCTAAAGCAGGAATGTCAGTGTGGTCAAGAAACAGCAAGCAAATCACAGTGGTGGCAGTGGAGGGAGTCAATGAGGACAAAAAGGAGGAAAAGGAGATCAGGGTGATGACAGGGAACAGAAATCACAGAATGCCTCAAGAGTCATTGTCAGGATTTGGCTTTTTACTCCAAGTGGGCACCAGTGCAGGATTTTGGTAAGTGACATAATCTAACTCAAAATGTGAAAGAACTAGCCGGGCGTGGTGGCGCACGCCTGTAATCCCAGCACTTGAGAGGCTGAGGCAGGAGGATTGTGAGTTCAAAGCCAGCCTCAACAATGGTGAGGCACTTAGCAACTCATTGAGACCCTGTCTCTAAATAAGATACAAAAAAGGGCTGGGGATGTGGCCCAGTGGTCGAGTGCCCCTGAGTTCAATCCCTGGTACCAAAAAAATAAATAAATAAATAAAAGTGAAGGAACTATTCTGGTTGGCTGTCTTGAGACATGGAAAGAAAGAAAGAAAAAAAAAAGAAAGGAAGGAGGAGGGTAGGAAGGAAGGAAGGGAAAAGAGAGAGAGAAAGAAAGAAAGAGAGAGATGGGAGAGAAGCTCAGACCAGGGTGATACTGGTGAAGATGGCAAGAAATTGACCTGATTCCAGATATATTCTGAAGGTAGAGTCAACATATTTCCTGAGAGAATAAGTGTAGAATGTGATAGAAAGAAGAGAGTCGAGGATGACTCTAAGGTCTTTATCCTGAACAACATGAAGAATGAAATTGAAATAGAATGCTATGGGTGGAGCAAGGAGGGGGTGTGAAAATAAGTCTAATTTCATTTTGGAAGTTAATTTGGGGGGGGATCAAACCCAGTGCCATGTGCATACTAAGCATGTGCTCTACCACTGACCTACATCCCTAACGCCTAGATGTTAAAGTTGAGATGTCTATTAGACTTCCAAATTAAGGTGTTGAGTAGTCAATCGGATATGTCCGTCTGGATTTCAAGGGAGAAGTCTGGTCTGGAAATATAAATTACAATCATCAATGTGTAGACATCATTGAGCCTTGAGATGGGATGAGATCAACCCCAAGGAGGAGGGTATAGATGGAAAAGAGAAGCCAAGGACTGAGTCCTAGGTGCTCCACTCTTCAGAGGACAGACAGAAGGAAATCCAGCAATGGAGGAGTGACCAATAGAGTTAGGAGAAAAATCAAGTGGTTACAGCATCCTACAAGTCAAGAGAATAAAGTGTTTCAAAGAGG